>CM076570.1:1204411314-1204607000 GCA_034641835.2 Pinus albicaulis
TTGCATAAGCTACTAAATTGCAACAATTCTGTAGCTAATGACTAAATCTGCAACTTAATCAAAGGTTCTATGGGTTTTGAAACTCCAACTAAGGAACGAAATGTATGTATAGGTGGCTAACAATTGGCATAATGATGTTTTCCTATCTCCATGATCTAGATTGATGATAAGGATTCCATATAGGCCAAGTCAACGTGGAATTAAACCAATGAAGAAGGAGCCGAAGGTGAACCAGGCGAGCAAGGAAATTAATGGAGCATATATTTTTTCTCATAATTTGCTTCTCTAATAGTAAATCATGATATAATATCATATTATGTTATTTTTAGTCTCTGTTGAGTAGGATAGGCTCGTAATTCTCTAAATAGTTATTTGAAAGAGGTTATAAATATACCTCTCGGCACGATGAAGACAAACTTGATTATTGTTTTAAAGCACTCTTGACCATTATTAATTCAAGCTTGTTATTTTCCCTATGCATTGTGTTCAAATGCGTGTGTAGACTACGTGATTGTTGCTTGCTTACAACTCATAGGAGGGCCCCCTAGAGTTGTAAGATTTTAATTTTATTTTAACTAATAACTCAATTTTCTCGTTTCAGTTCTATAGCATTAGAATTAACCTCTCAGCTCAGATTCAATTTGTAGTAGATGCTTATGAATAGAGATAGAGTTTTTTGTTAAGTTTATTTGAAGTCCCTTTCATAGAATTGATAAATTTGTTTTGTGAATGAAGAAAAGGATTATTTGCACCCGAGGATGTTAGATTATAATTAATTTGATTTCAAATTGAAATCAGAGATAGAATTTTTTTAAGGTTTTGTTAGTATGATAGTGTGACAATGTGAAATTTTCCAAGTGTGACATTTTGATTTCGAAATTAAAATTTAATTATGCTTCCATTAGTAAGTACTTAATTTTAATTTGTTGGTGTGGAGAATATTTTCATTTTATTGTTAAATTTAGTTTCCTTTCGTGTCAAAGTGTGAAGTAGATTTAGATTTAATTTCAGTTTGTGTGAAGATTTAATTTATGCAAGTGATATTTATTTTTACAAGAGTGATAATATTTTTTATTTCAATAAGTTTTAGATAAAAACATGTGCATGAAACATCCTAATCTAATTTTAAAATTATTCACCTAATAAGAAGTCCTAACACAAATAATGCATTTACACTTCATCGGTTTACAAGGCTTGGTCAATAATTTATGAAGTAATTTAACATCAATTAAATTATCAAACATTTCCTAAGACCAACAGATAAATTCGTAGTGGGTTCAAGATGGATATTCAAGGTTAAGCATGCAATATGTGGAAGCATAGAGAAGTATAAGGCCATATTTTTAGGTTTTAACCCTGTACAGAAATTATCTACAAAAGAATTCTTAAAACGGAAAATAAATAATAGTGAGATCATAAAACATAAAACATAAAACAAATATACATAGATATTTTCCCCTAGATCCAAAAACCGGGATTACCAACTTGATTTTCCACTATGTTCCTTTCAATGTTACAAATATATATATATATATATATATATATATATATATATATATATATATATATATATATGTCGAAGCATTCATAAACCCCAATCCATTAACCCTATATTAGAACATAACCGTAGTTCCCTTAACAGTATCTAAAAAATACCATGGACAGAAAACCATCATGCCCAAAACCATGTGCTAAACCCATGCAAAAAACATAGGTAGGTATGCCAACCATAAGAGGATAGTCGTGGAAAGAATGTAATACACACCCAAGAATATTTGTGGCCAAAGGATTCTCTCAAGGTGAGGTAATTGACTATGAGGAGGCCTTTGCTCCCGTAGAAAGGTATTTATCCATTAGATCAATTTTTTTATTTGATGTGCATACACTAGTACATTTGGCAGAAATTCCGACACTTTGGTTCTGACACTTTTGACCAAATGTCAGAAATTTCCCCAAAATTTATCAAATTTTCAAATCCCGCCCACAACTGTCGCTATACCGACGTTTGGAGACAAGTGTCGGTATTGTGACACATAGAAGTTAGTGTCGGTCTTGCGAAATTTATAGCAAAGCGTCAGAATTGCGACAGTTTGGGCAAAAGAATCGGAATTGCGATGGATTAGAGCTAAGTGTCGCTATTGTGATGTTTGGAGGAAAGTGTCGCTATTGCAATAGTTTGGGAAAAAGCGTTGCTATTGCGATAGTTGGGAAAAAAGCGTCACTATTGCGACAGTTGGGGCTAAGTGTCGCTCTTGCGACGTTTGTATGAAAGTGTCACTATTGCGACGACTTGTTAATTAATTTCTTTGGCCTCTCCTTTAATAAATAATAATCTAGCTTGGGTCCCCTTTTTGAATAGTTGGAGCAACATAATAAGATATATTTAGTTGACATATCACATTGTGATGAAGATGGAAGGTGGTTATGATGGGACTTCTAAGGAGTTTCATAAAATATTAAAGACATGATGCGCTCACTCCTTGGTTCACTTTTAATGTGTGCCCCCAACCACGGTCGGGCGCACCGTGTTGCACAATGTGAGGTCGCCCGACCAGGTGCGTTCAGGTCGGGCCATTTCGTTCTAGGGCACCCATATCATTTTTGCTAAGTTTTGACTGCCTGGGTGCCCTATGCACGTTGGGGTGGCCAGTTTTTCGTTTTCTCCCTTGTGGCATCGTTTGTTTGGGCGCTCCGTGTCACGCCGTGTGAGGTTGCTCGACCAGGTGCGTTCAGGTCGGGTCGTTTCGTTCGAGGGTGCCCATATCATTTTTGCTAATTTGTGACCACCCAAGTGCCTTGTACACATTCGAGTGGCCCGTTTGTCGTTTGTTCCCTTATGGCATCGTTCGGTCGGGCGCGCCGTGTTGCGCCGTGTGAGGTCGCCTCACCGGGCACGTTCGGGTCGAGTTGGGTTGTTTCTTTCGAGGGCACTCATATTAGTTTTGCTAAGTTGTGACCGCCTGGGTGCCTTGTGCACGTTCAGGTGGCTCGTTTTCCGTTTGCTCCCTTGTGGCATCGTTCAGTCGGGCGCGTTCAGGTCGGGCCATTTCGTTCGAGGGCGCCCGTATCAGTTTTTCTAAGTTGTGACTACCTGGGTGCCTTGTGCACATTTGGGTGGCCCGTTTTCCATTTTCTTCCTTGTGGCATCATTCGGTCTGGCGCGCCGTGTCGCGCCATATTGTGAGGTCACCCGACCGGGTGCGTTCGGGTCGGGCCGTTTCACTTGAGGGCGCCCGTATCAGTTTTTCTAAGTTGTGATCACCTGGGTGCCTTGTGCATGTTCGAGTGGCTCATTTTCCATTTTCTCCCTTGTGGAATCATTCGGTCAGGCACACTGTGTCGCGTTGTGTGAGGTCGCCCGACCGGGCGCATTCGGGTCGGGTCGGGTCGTTTCGTTCGAGGGCGCTTGTATCAGTTTTGCTAAGTTGTGACCGCCCGGGTGCCTTATGCACCTTCAGGCGGCCCATTTTCTATTTTCTCCCTCGTGGCATCATCCGGTCGAGCGCGCCGTGCAAGGTCGCCCGACCAGGCGCGTTCGGGTCGGGCCGTTTTGTTCGAGGGTGCCCATATCAGTTTTTCTAGGTTGTGACTACCCAGGTGCCTTGTGGACATTTGGGTGGCCCATTTTTCATTTCTCCCTTGTGGCATCGTTCATTCGGGCACGTCATGTCGTGCCATGTGAGGTCACCCGACCGGGCGCATTCGGGTCAGGTCGTTTCGTCCAAGGGCGCTGGTCTCAGTTTTGCTAAATTGTGACTGCCCGGGTGCCTTGTGCACATTTGAGTGGCCCGTTTTCCATTTTCTCCCTTGTGGCATCATTCGGTCGGGCGTGACATGTTGCACCATGTGAGGTCGCCCGACCGGGTGCGTTCGGGTTGAGTCGATTCGTTCGAGGGCGCCCGTATCAGTTTTGCTAAGTTGTGAATGCCCGGGTGCCTTGTGCACCTTCGAGCAGCCCGTTTGCCATTTTCTCCCTTGTGGCATCGTTAGGTCGGGCGCGCCATGTCACGTCGTGCGAGGTCGCCCGAACGAGCGCGTACGGGTCGTGTCGTTCCGTTCAAGGGCGCCCATATCAGTTTTGCTAGGTTGTGACCGCTCGGGTGCCTTGTGCACGTTCGGGTGGCACATTTGCCATTTTCTCCCTTGTGGCATCATTCGGTTGGGCGCGTTGTGTCGCACTGTGTGAGGTCGCTCGACCATGCGCGTTCAGGTCCGGGTGTTTCATTTGAGGGTGCCTGTATCAGTTTTTCTAAGTTGTGACCGCCCGGGTGCCTTGTTCATGTTCGGGCAACCCATTTTCTCCCTTGTGGCATCATTCGTTCGGGCGCTCCGTGTCGCACCGTGTGAGGTCGCCCGATCGGGTGCATTCAGTTCGGGCCATTTCGTTCGAGGGCGCCTGTATCAGTTTTGCTAAGTTGTGACCACCTAGGTCCCTTTTTCACGTTCGAGCGACCCGTTTGTCATTTTCTCCCTTGTGGCATCATTCGTTTGGGCACGCCATGTCGCGCTGTGTGAGGTCGCCTGACTGGGCCCGTTCGGGTCAGGTCGGGCTGTTTCGTTCGAGGGAGCCCATATTAGTTTTGCTAATTTGTGACCGCCTGAGTGCCTTGTGCACGTTCGGGCGGCCCATTTTCCGTTTTTTCCCTTGTGGAATCATTTGGTTAGGCGCGCCGTGTGAGGTCGCTCGACTGGGTGTGTTCGGGTCAGGCCGTTTCGTTCAAGGGCACCCGTATCAGTTTTGCTAAGTTGTAACCTCCCAGGTCCCTTGTTCACGATCAGGTGGCTCGTTTTCCGTTTTCTCCCTTCTGGCATCGTTCGGTCGGGCGTGTCGTGTCGCACCGTGTGAGGTCGCCCGACCGGGTGCATTCGGGTCGAGTCAGGCCGTTTCGTTCGAGGACACTCGTATCAGTTTTTCTAAGTTGTGACCGCCCGAGTGCCTTGTGCACGTTTGGGTGGCCTATTTTCTGTTTTCTCCCTTGTGGCATCGTTCAATAGGGCGCACCGTTTCACGTCGTGTGAGGTCGCCCGACAGGGCGGGTTTAGGTCGGGTTGGGCCGTTTCGTTCGAGGGCGCCCGTATCAGTTTTGCTAAGTTGTGACCGCTCGGGTACCTTGTGCACGTTCGGGTAGCCCGTTTTCCATTTTCTCCCTTGTGGCATCGTTCGGTTAGGTGCGATGTATCACGCCGTGTGAGGTTGCCCGACCGGGCATGTTTAGGTCGGGCCATTTCATTCGAGGGTGCTCGTATCAATTTTGCTAAGTTGTGACCGCTCGGGTGCCTTGTGCATTTTTTGGTGGCCCATTTTCTGTTTGCTCCCTTATGGCATCGTTCGGTTAGGCACGTCGTGTCGCGCTGTACTGTGAGGTCGCCCGACCGAGCTCGTTTGGGTCGAGCCGTTTCGTTCGAGGGTGCCCATATTAGTTTTGCTAAGTTGTGATCGCCCGAGTGCCTTGTGCATGTTCGGGTGGCCCATTTTCCATTTTTCTCCCTTATGGCATCATTCGGTCGGGTGCGCCGTGTAGCGTCGTGTGAGGTCGCCAGATCGGGCGCGTTCGGGTCGGGTCGGGCCGTTTCGTTCGAGGGCGCCCATATCAGTTTTGCTAAGTTGTGATCGCTCGGGTGCCTTGTGCTCGTTTAGGTGGCTCATTTGTCATTTTATCCCTTGTGGCATCGACGTTCGTTCAGGCGCATCGTGTCGCGCCGTGTGAGGTTGGCGCCTGACCAGGCGCGTTTGGGTCGGGCCGATTCTTTTGAGGGTGCTCGTATCAGTTTTCCTAAGTTCTGACCGCCCGGGTGCCTTGTGCACGTTCGAGTGGCCCATTTTCCATTTGCTCCCTTGTCGCATCATTCATTCCAGTGTGCCATGTTGCGCCGTGTGAGGTCGCCCAACCGGGCTTGTTTGGGTTGGGCCATTTCGTTCGAGGGCGCCCGTATTAGTTTTTCTAAGTTGTGGCCACCCGGGTGCTTTGCGCACGTTCGGGCAACACGTTTTCTGTTTTCTCCCTTGTGGCATCGTTCGATCGGGCGCGTCGTGTCACACCATGCGAGGTTGGCCGACCTATAGCATTCGGTTCGGGCCATTTTGTTCAAGGGCGCCCATATAAATTTTGCTAAGTTGTGACCGCCCAGGTGCCTTGTGCATGTTTGGGCGGCCCGTTTACCATTTTCTCCCTTGTGGCATATTTCTTCGGTCGGGCACGCCATGTCTTGCCATGCAAGGGCGCCCGATTGAGTGCATCCGAATCGCGTTGTTTCATTCGAGGGCGCCCGTATCAGTTTTTCTAAGTTGTGACCGCTTAGGTGCCTTGTGCACGTAATTCGGGTGGCCCGTTTTCCATTTTCTCCATTGTGGCATCGTTAGGTTGGGCACGCCATGTCGCACTGTGCGAGGGCGCCTGACCGGGCGCGTTTGGGTCACGTTGTTTTGTTTGAGGGCGCCTGTATCAGTTTTTCTAAGTTGTGACCGCCCGGGTGCCTTGTGCACGTTCGGGCAACCCGTTTTCCATTTGCTCTCTTGTGGCATCGTTCGGTCGTTTAGCCCCATTAACCCGTAACGACCTCTAAACCCTAAACCCCTAACCTGGTCTAAACCCTTAACCCCTAACCCATTTAACCCCCTAAACCCCTAGTAAACCCCTAACCCATTTAACCCCCTAAACCCTAAACCTATAAACCCTTAACCCCTAACCCCTTAAACCCTTAACCCTATCCCCTTAAACCCTAATTCCTGACCCCTAACCCATCTAACCCCCTAAAACCTAACCCCATTATCCCCTAACTTCTAATCCCTAAAATCCTTAACTACTAAATCCCCTAACCCCCTAAACCCTAAACCTATAACCCCTTAACCCCTAACCCATTAAACCCTAATTCCCAACCCCTAGCCCATTTAACCCCCTAAACCATAAACCTCTAAACCCCTAACCCATTTAACCCCTAAACACTAAACCTCTAAACCCTTAACCACTAACCCTTAAACCCTTAACCCCTAACCCATTTAACCCCCTAAACCCCTAACCCATTTAACCCCTAAACCCTTAACCCCTAACCCCTAAAAACCTATTTCCCAACTGGCCTAACCCATTTAACCCCCTAAAACCCTAACCCATTTAACCCCCTACCCTAACCCTTACCACCAAAAATCCTTAACTACTAAATCCCCTAACCCCCTAAACCTCTATACCCTTATAACCCATTTAAACCCCTAAACCCTAAACCTCTAACCCCTTAACCCCTAACCCCTAGCTAAAATTATTCACTGCTAAGTCCCCCAAGCCCCTAAACCTCTAAATGCGCGCCCAACCCATTTAACCCCCTAAACCCTAAACCTCTAACCCTTAACCCCTGACCACTTAAACACTATATTAACCCCCAAACCATTTAACCCCCTAAACCCCTAAAACCCTAACCCATTTAAACCCCTAAACCTCAAAATTTCATTAATCAGAAGAATGACCTTAACTCAGAAACTAAATCATGAATCATCAACCCCTAAACCCCTAAAACCCTAACCCATTTAACCCCCTAAACCCTAGCCCCATTAACCCGTAACGACCCCTAAACCCTAAAATCCTTAACTGCTAAATCCATTAACCCCCCTAAACCTCTAAAACCCTAACCCATTTAACTCCCTAAACCCCAAACATCTAACCCCTAAACCCCTTAACCCCTTGATCTTCTAGGGGCCGGTTACCTTGATATTAACGGTGGTGTATTCATACTCCTTCTGAATAACCAATAAAGGGTCAAGGAAATTGACCAATATGTTGTCAAGCTTTATCCAGTCCGTCCTCAGAAAGCACAGCTAACTCCACTGCTTTTGATCTCAATTTTGCCAATTGCTTCCTTCTCTCATATGATACCTGAGCCTTTGCCTTTCTCTTCCCTTCTAATTCTATAATAGTGTCATAGTGATGCCAGCCAAATTCTTTGGAAAGCCTTCCTAGCAGATAATACTTGTGACCTGGCTGAAGCCTCGACACTTTCAGAGCATTTGGAATGACCTCTCTCTTCCCCAATCTCCCTCTCTCTCTCTCTCTCTCTCTCTCTCCCCTCCAATCCCCTCATAACTATATATCTCCCTCTATCCTTCTTTCTACCCCCCTTCCATCTTTGTTTCACTAACTCCCTCTCTTACCCTTCTCTACCTCTCTCACTCCTCTCCCTCTCTCTCTCTCAGCTGATCCATTCCTTCTCTCCCCTCTCCTTCATTTTATCTCCATCTCTCCCTTGTGACTCCCCTTGTCTCGCCACCTCTATCAATATATGTCTTTATAATTATTCCTTCTCATATATATCTAGAGTTAATATATATCATGACATATTGGGACCTACGATTGGGTTAATTCCTTCTTTTTGGCAAGGTTAAAATGTGCACAAATAGAGACCAATGAAACTATCATCTTAACCCTTAACCCCTAACCAATTTAACCCCATAAACCCCTAGTAAACCCGTAACCCATTTAACCCCCTAAACCCTAAACCTATAAACCCTTAACCCCTAACCCCTTAAACCCTAAACCATTAAAACCTTAACCTAGCTAACCCCTTAAACCCTAAACCTATAAACCCTTAACCCCTAAAACCTAACCCCATTAGCCCCTAACTTCTAACTCCTAAAATACTTAACTGCTAAATCTCCTAACCCCCTAAACCCCTAACCCATTTGACCCCCTAAACCCTAAACCTATAACCCCTTAACCCCTAACCCATTTAACCCCCTAAACCATAAACCTCTAAACCCCTAACCCATTTAACCCACTAAACCCTAAACCAATAACCCCTTAACCCCTAACCCATTTAACCCCCTAAACCCTAAACCTCTAAACCCCTAACCCATAACCCCCAATCCCCAGCTAAGCCCTCCAAATTTAAATTAGCTTTGAAGAAGTAATTGTTTTCTTACTTCTGTCTAATTCACTATATAATCAGATCATGAATGTGAGAAGGTTTCTGGTTGTAAGCATGGTTGTGGTATGTTGACGTTTATAGGAAAACTACAACTTGTAGTCGTTGATCTGCTAGGGGCCGATTACCTTGATATTAACGGTGGTGTATTCATACTCCTTCTGAATAACCAATAAAGGGTCAAGGAAATTGACCAATATGTTGTCAAGTTTTATCTTATCCATCTCCGGGGAAAGATGCTTTTCAGCTAACTCCACTGCTTTTGATCTCAATTTTGCCAATTGCTTCCTTCTGTCATATGATACTTGAGCCTTTGCCTTTCTCTTCGCTTCTAATTCTGTAATAGTTTCATAGTGATGCCAACCAACTTTTTTGGAAAGCCTTCCTAGCACACAATACTAGGTTATGAGGGTATCATGTGTTTGTGGGTAATGCCATTATTACCATGTGTTTGTAGACTAATTAGTAAACTTTAATTAAATTTACTAATTCATAATTAATCAATTGATACATGATTAAAGACCCCTAATTAATCAATTGATATCATTAATATATGATTAATCATAATTAATCAATTGATAACATTAATACATGATTAAAGATCCCTAGCTTGGCCTATTTTTTTAAATTCCAACAAATTAGCCTAATTACCTTACCCACGCGCCTTATTCCACCTATTCAAATTTTCTTAATCGACCTATTCAATTTTTTTTTCCCGCTCTGCTTGTTCGACCTTTATGCCTTCTTTCCCATGATTCCATTCTACCCTATGATGCTTGATTTTTTCCAAATTCTTGCAGAAGCATGGATGCTCTGAAACCCTAAAGCGGTCACAATCCATTAACGACTCGAAAGCCATAGTAGCTAGTGGAGATATTTCGAGTTTTTCCGATGTTCAGAAATATGTGGGAGATCTGAAGAGAAATCGATTGTGGAATAATTCTCTCTTCTTCTGGAAGAATCAGATTGGTATTTCCCTTGTTTTACCCCATTCAAATTAGCTATTTTATTCTACGCTATCTTGGTTATGAGATATAGATGGTTATAGGTTTGAAAGATATTACATTTTTCATGGAAACATTGTACACAGCCTGGTTCTCATGAACTCTAAGAATGACAAAATACTCTTTTTAAAATATTTCTTTAGCATTTGTTTTGAGTGGCAGCAGTAGCAGATACATGAACTTTTACAGTTATCAGAGGCTCTCTGTCTTCATCACTATGTAATGGGGTGGCTGAAATTTCTGTCTCCCCTTTTGTATTCTAGCAACTCTTATTGGGCTTTACTAGTAGATCATGATTTGCACCTGTAAGCTCCCTGGCTCTCTGGGTTTGCAGAATCAAATTTGTTCAAAGCAGAATGTACAACATAAGCGTGACAAAAGATGCCTGAGCTGCCAGTAGTCTGAGCTAGAGGCCCTCAAAATCAAAATTGAATACGAAACCCATGAGAATAGAAATTGGCATGCCAACAAAGTAGAAGGAGCCAAGATTGATGTTTTCACCGGTGGTAGGATGGGCTGTTCCCCTAAGAACACCACACCTTGTTGTTTGTGGCAAATTTGCAAGCTCACAAAGGCCTATGATGGGCAATGCCAAAGATGTTAGGGAAATTATTTCTTGGTCGTATGTAAACATTCTGGCCCACCTATGACACATGGTGGTGGTGAAAGTCATGGCTAGGAATCCCAGAACAACAGCCATAGAAAGTGCTACAATCATGTCCCTCTGTGCTTTTCCAGGCCTGTTAGCACCTAGCTCATTTCCTACTCTAGTTGAAACCCCAAAGCTCAATGAAGAGGGGAATATGTACACAAGAGAGTTTGTATGGGTGAGAATTCCCATGGAGGCAAAAGTTGCTTTAGGATTTAAAAGTAGTCCACACAAAATAATCATGAACTCGTACCACCACCACTCCAGACAAATAGAAACAAAACTTGGGATGGCCAGACAGAGCAATGACCTCCATCCTTTCAAACATTCTTTGGAAAGCCCCTCCCAAGATTTCTTGTACACCCCTGAGAACCACAAGTATAAGGCCAACCAATAATTTTAGTGTAACTACCAAAAATCTGTCCTGGTTTTATCCAGGGATAAATATTTATATTGCGAGTGTATAATTAAAGTTCATGAATAGACCTAAGCCCCTTAAAGTGACTGTCTCATCAAATTATACAAGTTAATGTTTTGTCGAACTCTGAGGTGTTCCATAGTCGTTCAAATAGAGAGAATTTTCTATGATAATATATGCTTTTAAAGGGTTCTATTGCAGGTAACTGAGTATGTTAACCTCAAACTGAAACTTCTTTTATTTTTCCATTGTGTGTTTGAAAATTATGTATGTTCACATGCTGCTGACTCCTGAGTGCCTTTCAGAAGGAATATCTAATGGGAACACAAACTGTCAGAGTTTTAGTTAATAGTAAATACTAAATACACATTCTTATCTTGAAAATCTATTGGAAACACCACTAAAAGGACGTTGTATAGAGGCAGTAAGTTGGAAGCTATGGATGCATATTACAAAAAAATTTAGCCAGCCAAAGCCTGGAAATAATATATTCCTTAAAATTTTGGCTACGTAGGATGATTCTTCATATTTTGTTTCCAGTTATCTATTTAAAGAAAGCTTGTTCCTGGAGGTAAGTAAATAAAATAGATGGATGATAAGGACTTACAAGAAAGCAGAAAATGCCTAGAAATTTACAAGACATACCAAAGGGTGCTTTTCAGTGGGTCCAGAACACCAGTCTAGTCGGCTTCTGTATAGACCACTCTCTGCAGCTAGTTTTTCTAGTCGATATGGCTTCATCAGGTATTCTTACCTTTATATGTTTACTTTTTCTGTTAATTTCCAACATTTTCTTTTAAATGCTATGCTATATATAGTTGGAGAATGTCATTCATGCTTTCCACAAATTTAAATCAAATGATTATACCTCTTTTTGTATGTTTAATTGCAAACGAATTATAACTCAACTCTCTGGTTTGTTGGTAAATTGAAGGATATGCTGTATTAAATATATATCATGCCTATCGGGTGTGTTTGGACAAATAAACCTTCAGATTGCAGTCTGTCTCACTTTAAGTCAATTCCAAATTGTGACTCTTATGTTGTATATGGCAATAAAATTCATTCTACTTTCCTGATTAGGATAATCTTAATTGTTATGATTTCTTGTATATATTTGTATTAAATTTGAATATTCTATTTTCTGTTTTCTTGGAAAATTGAAGTATACATTTCTTTTAAATAATTTTCTCAGCTGCTGGATGTGTATGTACATTAGTTTTTACAAGTGGGTTTCTGATTGCCTGCAGGTGCAACTCAAGGTGCTTCTTTGGGACTATCAAACTATATGGAAGGTTTAAACTCAGTAAATTCACTTGCATCAACAACGGTTTCAAACTTGTTTGTTCCTTCACATGGTCTCCGTTTTATCCCTCTTGTACCCCTAAAATTGCCTACATGCCTTACATATGAGTCTCCACCACTGGCACACTTATTACATAGCAAAGGATTTGCGTCCCCTTTTGCTACTAGTTTTGTAGTATCCAAACCAACTCCCTCCATCAGGAGAGAATCCATGCAACGTATTGCCAAATATGAGTGGCCATCTACTCTTATGGTGAGCTTGGTAGATTATTATGGGGGAACATGTACTGTATCAATTGACCAGCAAGGATTTGTTACATCTGAAACTACAGGGAAAGGTAAGCAAAATCGTTTACCTGTTGTAGAAGGAAAGGACTGTCAAGCTGAGGCTCATCATATTTTGGAGTCCATCTTCAAAGATCCCAAGAAGTCGGTCCATCTTCCAATCAATGTCATGATGTAATGAAGAGACAATTTAAGACTCTAAAATCGGGGTTTCAAGAATTTAGGAGGACCTTTGACTATGCACTTATTTCTTGCCTTGTGTTTATAAGGATCAATTTGAGCGAGTTGTCAATAATTTCAAGAAGAGAGTCCACGTCCATAGTTCAATCGATGTCATGAAGTAACAAAGAAACAATTTTTGACTTTGAAATCGAACATTTGAAGAATTCAAAAATGACTTTGGATTAAGAGAAATTGGCACACTTAAAAGTCTTCAGCTCCTTTTGACCCTTGCTTTATATTTTTTTGTTGAGCAAGTGATCCTCTGCCTTATTTTTATACGTATCCCTTTGAGGAAGTTATCAAATATTTCAAAAAGCAAGTCCACCTTTCAAAAAATTTCATGAAGTAATAAAGAGGCAATTTCGGACTCTGAAATCAGGGATTCAACGTATTCAAGAGGACCTCAGACCGTGCAAGGACAGAGACCACACTAAATGGCACCACAACTTACCTACAAAAGGAAATGGACAAGGTGTAGGAAAACATAGACTATTCCAAGGATTGGGGGTACACTTGGAATGTTATTCTAGAAGGCCATACATCAATAAGATCCATGGTTCAAAATTTAGTGACACCACAAAGGAAGAAGAAACTAAAGACAATGATGAACATGAAAATGTTGACTAGAGTCTTAGCTTACATCCAATCCCACTTGGCTCATGATAATTCCCAGCCCTTTCGGAATGGACTACGTAACCAAGTTGCATGCACCAAAAACCAAGTACATGCCCAAGTGCACCTATCCCACACCTAAGTGCAAGATAATGCACCAAAACCTTGTAAAGGATGCACCTGCATCCCTCAACCAAATTTTGGGGTGCATCCTTCTAACGGGGACTTAAACATTTTGTTATGGGGATGTTGCAGATGAACCCCCATTATAAATTCAAATCCAAATTGTTACTAAGCAAGGAAATGCACATAGCCATAGATATGGGTGTCAAACCCTATAGTGAGATGCATACTTGTATACCCTACACAGAGCAATGTTGATAACAAAATTCATGGTCTTCAAACCCTATTAGTAAGGCATATTTTCCTTCTACTACGTAATGCAACCCTATAACAAGTTATTACAAGATGAACTATTATGAAGCTGCCCCACATATTTATAAGGATCATTGGAGCAATATGCGATGTGGACCACTATGTGGATACAAGTAATCCATGTTTAGGGGAAATATGTAACAACATAGACTCTATCTGAGAAGAATAAAACCATAAACAAACTAAACATGCACTTTCATATGGCATCTTCAAATGATAGGAATAGTCACCAAATTCTACCATGCAGCTGGGGTATTTTAATGATGGTTAGCATGAAAGCAACCTTTGGTACAACTATGTAAATGGACGCGTATTTTTATTTTTTTTTGACTAGGAGAATCGGCAACTGCAGCGGTATCGTACTCACGTTACACGGGGTTGAATCCCGCTGGCTACCCCTATACTCCTAGGAGGAACTATTGAGCCCGCCACAACAGCCCCTCGGGTAAGACGGGATTTGAACTCATGACCTGCACCACGGTACGAACGCCTTAACAGTACGCTCGCTTGCCACTAGACCAAACCCCGACGGGCTAAATGGACGCGTATATTTCATTATAGGTTGAATTTTCGTTTTTCTCTTTTGTAAAAGAAAAGTCTGAAGACATGATCTGTTAATTCCATCAGAGCCTGTATAGCTTTACCTTAATAAGGCTATCTGAACATTGATTGGTAGCCATTCCATTCCAAAACACTGTGGACATGATCCAGAAGCTTAAGAATGAAATTTGTTGAATCCACATACATCAACCATTGATTTTTTCATATTGCGAGAAATAAATACAGTGTAGCTGATGTTGGACAGTTAGGGCCCAACATAGAGTGAATATGGAGTCTGAAATAGCATATGAGGATATCCAAAACTGTGATAGTAGAGTATTTATAAAAAAATTCATCAGCTAGTGCATTAAAGAGTCCAGCTAACATAACCGTTATTAAACAAATTACAAAGCACTCTTCCAACTAGCCAGTGAATATGACCTAGGGAATCTCAGAAAAGATGTCATCAAGTTTATAGCTGATAAAAAATACCACCATGGTTGTGCATTGCATGGTTGATATGTTGTACATGTGGTTTGCGTCTAGTTGCTTGCTTTAGGAGATTATAACATATGAAATTTAAACAATGGGGATAACAATGTTATATTCTATATTTCCATTTTAAACACTAACGAAATGTGATATACAGATGATACCGTGTTTATTTTTTTTTATTTTTTATTTTATCAAAGCGTCGGAATACCGACACCTTCAAAGTGTCAGAAGAGTGACACCTCCAACGTCGGTATTGCGACACCGATAGCGTCGGAAGAGCGACTTCTGTATAACGTCAGTATTGCAACACTTTGGCAAAGCGTCAATATTGCGACACTTCTGCAAAGCATTGGTATTGCGACACACTTTACAAGCGTCGGTATTGCGACACTTTGCAAAACGTCAGAAAAAGTGTCGCTCTTCCGACACTTTATTGAAGTGTCGGAATTGCAACATAATGGCTAACCACGTTTTGTCCGGCCTCAAACTATCACTCTTGCGACAACTATGTGTCGGAATAGCGACAAAGTGGCCATCGGAAATTAGGCCAAATTTACTAGTGATATGGGTGGAACATCCACCAGATTGATGTAAAAACAACATTTCTCAATGGGGTTATTGAGGAGGAAGTGTAAATTGAGAAACCAGAAGGTTTTGAGAAATTTTATCGGCAGTCTCATGTGTGAAGACTCAAGCGATCATTGTATTCTTTCAAACAGGCACCCTGTGCTTGGTACACGAGGATCAGAAACAATCTCACTATTTTGTTCTTCACCAAAAGTGAAGTGGATGTGAAACTCTATTATATTTTGGTAGAAGGTAAATTGATTATTATTGTCTTATATGTTGATTATTTTATTTTGACTGGTGGTGAGAAGTTGATCATATCTTGCAAGGAGGACCTTGCAAAGGAATTTGAAATGAAGTACATGGATCTTATGCACTGCCTCCTTGGATTGGGAGTATGACAAGGCGATGGGGAATGGCTTGTATCTCAAGGAAAGTATGCAAATGAGATACTAAATATATTTTTCATGGAGATTTGTAAGCCCATGGAGACACCTCTAGTGACCAACTAGAGGAAGGAGGATGCCACTTCAGGTGAAGAAGTGGATGCTACCATTTATCGACAGCTAGTGGGTTCATTGATGTATCTTATGAACACACAATGGGATATGTGTTCTGCAGTTAACCAGTTGAGCCAAGCTATGTTTAGGCCAACCAAATTATTTTTTAAGGAAGCTAAGCATGGTTTACGGTACCTCATAGGAACTACCTAGTTTGGATTATGGTACATACAGACAAAGGGAGTGAAATTGTGTGGCTTCACAGATGGATATTAAACAGGGATTCCATCTGACCGAAAGAGTACATCAGGTGGAATTTTCATTGTTGGTTCTGCATTGGTTTTCCGATACAACAGGAAGCAAATATTTCTTACTCTCAGATCATAAATGAAAAAAGAAGAATACATGGCTTCAATTCAAGAAGCATGTGAGGTGAAATCGATGAGAAATATACTTGTGGGACTGTTTGGTTAGATGATAGATCTAACTGTGATCTATTGTGATAATCAGAGTTGCATCAAGCTCTTTGAGAATCTGGTATTTCACAATTGATCCAATCATATAGATATCAGGTATCACCATTTACGAGACTATGTGCAGAGGTGGATAATGTTGCTACAATACATTCCGAGAGAGGAACAAGATGTTAACATTTTGAAAAAAAAAATTCAAGAGGGAAGTTCGAGTTCCACAGGTTCCAGATAGGGGTGGTTGATAATCCCTTTATTATTGAGAGGGAGTGGTAAAAATTGAAGCAAGAAATTCTTAATTTGATTTTTCCTTGGTCAAATTGAGAAAAAATAAAATTTCCATATTAGCATACAACTTGGATGCAGTTAACTTGTGTGAAATGGCTCTTACCACTCAGTTAGCTTAGTAAATTCTAGTTAGAGGACTTGGATTTCAGTTAAGCATGTGTGATTTCTAGTTTGTAGAAACCAAGCTTAGTTATCTCAGGTTGTTGTCAATTAAACTAGTTATAATTGTTGGAGGAACTAGTGGAATGTTAGTTGTCTAGTGGGACAACATTCTAACTCAGTGATCATCTAGTTAACTGATCAATTAGCATAAAATAACTAGTGCATGCAGAGAATTTGAGTTCCCAGCTATGGTGGAGATTCCAAGGCAGTGTAACAAGCAGTTGTAAACTATTTTGAGTGTGCAGTTGTTGGGAATTTCAAAATCCATTGGAGTAAAATTCCTAAATAATAGGCTCCTAATTCCTCATGATTTACACAAGAAAATAGGGGCTCAAGAAGAGGAATAAATTGACTAAGTCTGGGTCAAAGCTTCTTAGTGAGAAGAGATATAGGTTATTCACTTGCAAGTTAAGCTTGGAATGAGCTAGCAATTGTAATACATCTATATTCATCAGATTAATGCATGCAGGAATACAATATTTTTAGTAGTTTCTTTCCCCTGGAAAAATATTGTGTGCATGTGTGTTATTTCAAATTGCATGTTTGTGATTGATGCTCTAAATTGTGAATTGAATTCCATAAAGCAGTAAAGTAGGATTGTGTCTTGTGATTTAGATTAAATTTTCATGAGTAGTTGCAATTCTACACCATAATTTACACAACCCATTGAAAAAACATAGTGCAAACTACAAAATACTCATCTAGAGAGACGAGAGTGATGCCCCTAGTGGAATATTAGTCTGAAATGATGACCGGCGAGAGGGGAGAGGAGTTCGCCTGAGGAGAGATCATAGTTGGAGCATTAATAACTACAGGAATTTCATGTTGCTCATTTGATTCAGTATCTGAATTAGATAACACAAACCACTCCATACTAGTTAACCTGGTGACAATGTCATTCAATTTGTAGCAAATATCCCATAGAATTTTCTTGATTTCTCTGCAAACAGTTTGTAATTGTCAACCTGCTTATAACAAATTACCATGCTTAGAAATGTTTCCAACTGACAATGCAAAGAGATAGAATGAAGTAAATGGAGCCTTTGCTTCTCGAATTTTCTTAGATTAGGAACCCACTTGAGGGTATTGCCTCCAATCTTAGAATTAGAAAAGTATATATGATCCCCAAACTCCTTTTCCTATAGGTGAAGAATTTTCTTCCTCATTTCAAGGGGAACAGATTCAAAGTGGTTGGCCATTGATTCCCATCCAAAAAAACATTGTCCACGAGAAGAAGATGAACCTGGTACACCACCATGGTGACTAGGTAATCTCTGCCAAGGGGCCATGATTACATATGAGCTTTGGAAATGGAACAAGATGGAGGCAGTCGAAAGTAGATGGTTAGGGGTGCACAGTATCAAGGGAAAGTAGAAATATTGAATAAATAGGACATTATCAACTATGGGAAAAATAAAGTGTGAATTGTGTGGCACGGGAAGATATAAAATGAAGCCACAAAACTTGAAAACAAAGGTCGGGCCTAACACTTTGACAACACGAAATTTCAGAGAATAGACAGAATCTTCAAAGTCAAATGGAAAAGGTACCAAGGTACCATACCCCAAAGACCAACTCTGGAAAACTAAAATAAATTTGGTAGAGTCTGAGACTTGAGACAATGCGACCGGCAACACTGCTACCAGTTCAAAAGAAGGATTGGACCCCAAATTGTGAAGAAAGAGCACATAAAACATTGAATCTTGTAGAAACTCCCATAACTATAAATAAGGAACCAGACCTTTGGGTGAGTAACCTTTGAACAACAGGAATAAAATGAGGAAGAGTGAAAAGAAATCAAAGCTCTCGCAGGGCTAGAAGAGTCCACCCTACTCATCTAGGCATAGCGCAAGGTTTGAAAACCTTCATCAAATTATAGGATTTGAAACATTGAGATACTGACACCCTAAGAACTTATCCATGCATATATAGCTAGGCATATATGGAAACATTACTTATTATATAAATTAAACCTTTAGCAACATAAAGGAGGTGTCTACTACGTTTGTAGGTATGAATGACTAGTTTATATGTGGACACATGTATTACTTAGAAGAGTGATGGTAATAATGTTTAAAGACTTCTCTTATGTTACTATTTTTAAGGTTATATATTACTTTAAATTATGTTAGAAATTTGGGTATGTTTGTATGTATAATTTAAAAATAAGTATGAAAATTTTTAAGAATACATAATTATATTAAAGTATAACACTTTGAGAAACATACTAAATTTTTAAAATGTTAAAAATGTTTAACAATGTTTAGATAAAATATTTAAATTTTTAAGAATTTAAATAATTCTATAATGTTTTGTTTTTTAAAATTAAAATTATTTTATTTTATAAAAATTTAAAAAATATTTAAAAATAAATAAAATTGACATTTTTTAAACATAAAAATAATTCATAATTCATTTTAACTCTTAGATTTATCATATATATATATATAACATTGTAATAATGTGAGGTTATATTTCATGTAAAAAGGTAAAAATCACCCAAGGTCATGGGACACGTATTCCAAGCTGAATGGAGGGAAAGCATCACATTGGGAATCACTTGTGGTTAATTAATGACTATGTAAATTGACATTGGCATTGGGAAAAGGAAAAAGGAAATAAGTGACAATTAATTAAAGAAATATAGGAAAATGGGTGAAAATGAAGATGAAGAGACAAAAATAGGCATACAAGGGAAATTTGAGAGAAAATAAAGGAAAAGGAAAGGAAGAGAGAGTAAACATCAATGATAAAAATGCCCCTGATAATAATTTGACAATTTTTTACTGAGTTTTTTTTTTAAGTTTAGCAAAGGAGAGAGAACAAGCAAGGGAGAAAGGAAAGCAAGGGAGTGAAAGAAGAAGTTTGGACAAGAAGTAAGGGCAGAAAATAGCTATGGATTTGCGGGTAACGACGTGAATGTGTGATTTAGCATTCCTAGATTCGAATGCATGGTACATGCATTTAGTTATTTGGTTGTTTTGTTGTCATTTCCATGGGATTTTCCTATATTGACAGTGGCCTCAGCCTTGCCTTGCTATTTCCTGGATAGTCATGATGTAGTGTGTTCATTATTTTAGTTAAGTTTTGGACGGTCATTATACTTTGGATCCTAGTGAGGTGGTATCAGGAAATTCCCAATGTCGAGGGTGGAGATGGGCTTTATCCTGGAACCCTTGAAGGATGGGTGGAGACAGGAAAATTCCTTTGGGTATGGTGAAGAAAGTCGGAGGCATCCAAGCTTGTTTGGTTTTGGATATTTCTAGACCAGATTAGGTGAAACCATTGTTGTTCAGGGTTGAGGTGGTTTAGCCTCTAGAATCCATAGTTGGTTTTGTATTGTTTATCCCATGTGATTCCACATTCATGCTTGGAATATGGCATGGGGGTGTTTGAGCTGAAAGAAATATTTGTTTCAACTCGAATCTATGGTCAGGTGGTATGTGAGAGCCCCTGACTTGGTTGGCTTTATGCATATGTTATTATGTGTTATTTCTTATTAATATATATGATCACATGTATTGGTTATTATGTTGACTTCATGGTTGGTTTTGTTAGTCATCATTATTTTTCACTACCTTTGGATGACTATATAATGGTTATAGTTTTCTGAAAACAATATTCCTTGAATATTTTGAGTTTCAGAAATCTCACTGCCTTCATTATCTTCCTAAAACCTTTTCCCTATCTATCAGTTTTCCATCTTAAATTCACCCTGTTGCTCTTAAAAGACTCATTATGGGTTTATACCTCTCATTTTCATCCTTATTTCCTACCTAAAACCTCATTTCCCCATTTTCCCCTATTAATAAACTCCATCCTCCCTCTAAGATTTCTTGCTGCTAACTTTTTCCCATGTTCCCTTGAGCATAACAACACTTTTGGGAATGCTCTTTTCACTTGAAATTTTTTAAGTTCAATTTAATCCAAAATCAGGTTAAAAAGCACTCACATTAGGCCATTATGGTTTTGCATTTTTTCAAGATCATCCTTTCATTCCAATGAGGTCAGCACACATGTGAGAAGGACTGATTATGACAAGCATTATTCTGGCTCCCCAAAATCCTTAGATGTTTCAGGCACTGCTTTTCCTTTGCTAGAAGCTGGCTCAGATGTAATAGAATTTCGAGACATGGTTATTTAAGAAGGAATTAAATTTCCAAAGAGGATTGTCTTCTCAGTTCAGAACCCGCAAGTGATAAAAATGGGACAAAGTTTAACACTTCTGTAGAGGTGTTGGAATACTTATCAGCAGAAATTACTCATGATGTAGATTTTCTATTCCTAAATGAAAACAATTTATAGCAAGGGAAAGGGGAAAAACTTGGTCTTGTAGATAACAAGGGTTATGAACTTGATAGTCCATTTGAGTGCCAAAGTAGTGATTACTTGCAGGAAAATAACATGGAGGAAGCACAAAAGGCCAAACATGAAGAAAGTATATAAGAAAATATTGATGGAACATGGAAAAAGGGTAAGGTTAACTGGAAAAAAATGAATGAACTTGAAAGGGCTATAGATAAATTAGAAGACAACATTGATGATTTCTGTAAAGAACTGTAGGCTCTTAGAGATTTGAAAAAGGTGGCTAGAGAAGGTGGAAAAATATGAGTTGAATTTTATGGTGGAAACTACAGAAGATTTTGAAGATGCTACTATATGTAAAAAATTTAATCCTAAAGTTGTCAAAGTGAACATGTCAAGCCTCAATGAGAAAAATAAAAGCCAAATTCATGACTTCAACAACCTGTAATGCAAAAAAGTGTCAAAGAGTATCATTGATAAAGAAAGAAGACTTTAAAACATTAGAAAGTGGGTTTTCAAGTTAAATTAAATCCACAAGCCTATAAAAGCCCATTTTACATTTCAAAAGAGTCATTATTTCCTTTCAAAACATCAGAAGCATTCAACAAGGAAGAATTTATGAGTTTCAAGAAAAATTCTGCTAAAGTTCCTTGGCACTGGCCGTTTTCACTGGCGCTGTGCGCCTAGAGATCGGCGTTGCGCCCTTGCCCGAAATCTTCAACAAAATTTCTGAAGGCGTTGTGCACCTATAGACTGGCACTAAACCCTTGCCAAAAGGACCCTGTGTGAGATTACATTGGTGCTGTGTGCTCAGAGCTTGGCACTACGCGCTTGGGTTGGCACTGCGCCCTCAGCCAGTGGCGCTGCACGCCTAGAAAAAGAAGTTTGCTAAGGGTTGGGGCCATTAAAACAAGTTCAAATCTTCTCCAAATTCCTACTAAAGTCCTCCAACCGCTCTTGAGTGGTAAGTACATTACATGAACCTTTATTTGAAGCTATTTGATCACTCTTAATTGAATGGAAATGAAACCCTAAAGGAAACCCTAAATTTTAGCTTGAGATCATTGTTTTACCCTTGTTTCATCTTCCTAAAAGACATATCAGTCAAAGACAGGGTAGTTTCATTGATTTAGGGTTTCTATTTATTTATTTTTACGCTTCACTCATTCCCTTCATTTGTTCAAATTTCGATTTCATTCTCTTCCCCTCATCTCATTTCACTTGTACCCTAGGGTTTTATAAAACAAAGTTTAAATGTCTAAGGGAGAAGATAGTGGTTTTGAGGCACAAATGCCAAAGAGACATGATCATAAGGGAGGGAAGATAAAAAGGTTTTAACCCATCAATACAAGGGAAATCATGGCCTCTCCTCCCACTGTTTCTTGCTTTAATCATGTGGGATTTTTTGACTTTTGTGAGAGAGTGCAGCAAGTCCAAAATCACCCGGAATTAACAAGACTATTCATCATCAATTTACATGACAAGTAAGTCAAACTTGTCGGTGTTACTTTTGAGATGTCTAAAAATTCCATTGCAATTGCTACAGGAATCCCTAGTGTGGGAGAGAGGTGGTTTAAACAAGAAAACTTGGACATGAGCTATTATGAACCGTACATCAAACCTAGGTACAAAGATCACAACAATTCCATTTTCCATTTTTCTCATCTTCTTGATCGGTATGTGCCCATGACGAGGATAATAATGAAGTATTTCACTTGAGAGGGAAGTTTTTCCTGCCTCTATTCATACCATATCCGTCTTCTTATGCATTTCACTAGAGTTAGAATGATGCATTTGCCTTATTATCTTTTCTGTAGCATTGATAAGATGGATTACATTGTGAAAAAGAGAGATTACAATCAGAAAATGAAAATCCTATTTCATCATTCATTCATCAAGATGGTGGTCATGCATCAGCTTTAGCAGAAAAACATTCCATGGGATGCATTCATTGCCAATGAGGTTTTCACTACTCCACCTGGCCATCATCAGCAGGATATTCATTCATCTTCTCATCCTCCTGCATCCACTTCTCCATCACATCCCACCGTTCATACATCACCATCCACTCACATCCATTCACCTTATATTTATCCTACCTCATCACCTTTCCACAACCCTTCACCCTCATATCATGATACCAGAGCAATAAGCAAGGAAAGGAACATTGAGATAGCTGACACTAAAATGATTTACATTGAGCCATTTCCTTTGACATATCAGAGAGGCCACAGGAATGTGTTTGCTTCACATGCTATGAAAGGGGCCATGCGTTCTTCATCAGCAAAACAGGTTGATAAGGGCAAGGAAAAGGTTATAGAGCCTATCATTTTTTAGGAGGAGGAAAAACATGAAACCAAGCAGGAGTTTCATTTAATTGACCTTGATGAAGAGGATGAGGTTAGAACCACAAATATATTGATCAAAGGCATGGATGCCAAGATTAGTGAGCTTCAAGCTAATCTTGGTAGAGCAAAGAATGTGATTAACTTTCTTGAGTTAGAGAATCAACAGCTAGAGATAAAACAGACCATCAGTGAGGTCAGAGCAATCAGAGCTCAAAGAGAGGCCGGAAAGGCCAAGGATTTTATAGATGAGACCTTGGGTAGTTTTGATGGCAGTGATGATGAGGAAGATCAACTTCCTAGAGAGATATCAAAGACCATTGTAATGAAGAGGGCTTTAGCTCGAGAAAGGCAAAACGAGGCAAAATTGGCAAAGCAGCTCACTCCAAGTGAGCTGCTTTCCATAGAGATTAGCAGGGATAGAGAGTCTTGGATTGAGAGGGAAAATTTTCATCTAGAGGGCCTAATAGAGAAGGAAAAGAGAGATACTTATGTTCAGAGGAAGATGGTAAGACATTATCCCATGAGAAACAGGATTGCAAGGGCCAAGCTCAAACGAGCCCATGCAAAGATTCGGTCTTTCACCGAGTCAAAGGAGAAAGAGAAACTCGATATCCTTGCTAAGGTGTCCCTCCAAGCCTCTAAACCTTGATCAGCAAGAAAAATTACAATTTTGGCACTTTGGTGCACATTTTGATTTTTTGACAGTTTGACAAGCACAAATTGTGCCAAACGCGCAGCGCCACTGGATTTGCGTTCTTTTTTGGGAAATCCAAATGGAAAATGGTAAAAATATTCATGTTACTAATGAAAATTACATCAACCTTATAAATTTTCAGAAGATTTGGAGCAAAACTGGTCCCTGAAAAAGGCCAAAAAACCATCAAAAAATCATGTTTCTGCCCTCTTTTTGACCCTGGTGCTGCACGTTTACCAGTCCTGAGAGAAGTGATTTTGGATAAGGCATATTGGAACCATTTTGGAAAGTGAAATAATATTTAGAAAATAGACTGAAATACCTTTCCAATGAGCCATCTTGGAGCTCATTTGGACATCTGGAAGATCTAAAAAAATTGGCTGCAAGACAGGCCATTTTTTCTGCCTTGGCACTGTGCGTTTGCACCGGCATTGTGCCCTTACTAGGAGTTATTTTAAAATTTATTGAGAAGTGTTAAAGTCAAAAATATTCCAAAGGTAACTCATAAGTTAATTTAGGAGTTATTATTACAATGAATCAGTCTTAGATATTTTGCCTTGGGCCTTGCATGGTCTCAAAGGTTAAAAATGCATTAACTTTGTAATAAATACAAATCTAAAACCCTAGCTTAGGATCACCTCCTCATTTTGCAGTTAAATACTGCATGGATGCTTCATGTTTTTTATTGGTTGGTTCTTGAGCTAAATACCTCATAGAATTTAAGTTTTAAATAAGTTGGCTTTGGAGCTTTGTAGTTGTTTTGGACTGGATATCAATGGAACAAGCACATGCACAAAATTCACGAACTTTGCTAGATGGTGATGTTATTCTAATTTTGTAATTGTTTTCTTCTGTTTTCCATTTGGTATGTCAATTTTTCTTATAACAGAACAGAAAATTTAGATTAAGATATGCTGTCTAGAGCCCCTTAATTCTATCTGCTTTCTGTTGTTTAAATGTTTTCCTCAGCTGGGTTTTATTGGAGAACTTAGGAGTTCCCTACTCTCTATTTCCACCTAGTTTGTTTTCTTTAGATTAACTTAGCAGAGTCCAACCAAAGAATTTTATGGTTTTCCCTGTCCTTTGGTTCTGCTTGAAATTTTGTTCTCGAGGTTTTCTTTGAAGTTCACTTACTAAGGTTTGGCTAAAGAAGTTTATGGTTTTCCCTGTCCTTTGTTCTACATTGAATAGTCACTTTAAAGGTCTCTAAAGTCTGATTGGAGAATTTAGGAGTTCCCTGCTCTTTAATCATTACTGAAATATTATCTTAAATGTTTGCTTTGTCTAAAAGTGAATAACTAGAGAATTTAGGAGTTCCATGCTCTCTAAGGTTTGCTAGATTGTTTTCTTAAAGTTTACTTGGTAAAGTATGGCCAAAGAAATTTATGGTATGCCCTGTCCTTTGGTTCTTTTTTAAAAATAGTAATCTTAAAGACTCTTCTTGTTCTAGTACATGTTAAAGGATTATTAATTTCCTTTTAAGCTACTAAACTCACAACTTAATGTTCATTTCACACCCACATGAGATATTAAGATCCATTTTGTTTCGTTAGCTTGCCCTGTGGAACACCCTTGATTTGTTGTTTTACTCTTCAAACTTTTTACATAACCCATAGCCCAATGGTTTGAATCTCTCTTAATCTATTTGTTCTTCTTAACAAGCAAGCCAACTGAACAAAAAAAAGCAAACAATCCATATCATTTTAACTAGCCTAAAATCAACGTCCTAAATCAATCAATTTATATCTTTTATACAAATATAGAGAGATCCCTCTTTGAGTCCAGGAAGGCTAGGTCCTAAGACTACAAAGTTGGTTTTATTTTACCCTTGTTTATTTGGTCTTACCAATCTGAAAAATTATAGGGACCTAACATAATGGTGACTCCACTGGGGAACACTCATTGAAAATCTTAGTGTTATATAAAGAACTCATAAAACCCAAAAATATCTCAAGATTGGTATCCAATTGTTGATAGTGGACAACAAACAAATCCTCAAAATAGTTAGCATCATCCACTTGGTGACTCCACTGGTTTTCAGTAGGCCTGCTGACTCCACTGGTTCTCACAAACTTTCTTGGGAATGTATTAAGCAATCCTAATAGTGTAAAAACCAGCCATATATTGTGTGAATTCAGTAATTTTTTAGATAGGTCTATTTTTCAAAATGATACAAGTGTTCATCCTCTTTGTATTTTAGGTCTAAAATCTGGCTTCACAAAGAATCTGCACCAGATCTCACCCAGACCCAAACCCTCTTGCTATAGTTGATGACCCAAAAAGACTCTTAAGAAAAACTTCTAGGACTGAAGATTTAACTATTGTAAAACCAATTCACAAAGAAAGTTCCTTTCCTGAAAACCTTACATCCTTGCAAGATACCCAATTTGACTTACACCATAAAAGAAACCTGTTCAGAACTAAGTCTCCGAGTTGGATAGACAAGATAAACCTTGAGCCTACCAGCTTACAACAGAGTCCCAGTAGAGAAGCCTCTCCTTCCACTCCTCCTGATCTTTAGCTTATCTAAAACTCTGACTCTTTTCGTTCCAAATATGCTCAATATCAGCTAACTAGTCCAAGTACATCTGCTACCCCCACTCATACATTCACTGTTCAAACTTCTCCATTCCATCCTCCACCTCCACTAGTAAACCCTCCTCTTGTAAATCCTCCTTGGGTTGCATTACCTCATATCATGGCAGCACGATATTCCCCCCTGGTGCTACCACAACCTTTACTACCTACGACCCAAGAATATCAATCTATAATCCATCATTTTAATGGAACTGATCCTACAACTGCCCAACAACATGTAGACAAGATGAATGATGCTTTTTACTACCAAGAAATAGAATATGAGATCATACAAATGAGAATGTTTGCCCAAATTTTAGGGGGAGAAGAAAATAAATGGTTCAAGAGCTTAGCCCCTAATAGCATTCATGATCTCCCTTCCCTTCATCAAGTATTCATAAGCAAGTGGGAGACTAAGAAAATTCCTCTTCAGATCCTATCAGAATATGAAAACCTTAAGATAAATGTTGGATAGAGTGTCCAAGACTACTGCACTAGGCTCAATAGTGTATATAACACACTTCCTCCCCACATGAAACCCCCACAAGGCCTAGCCCTAGTAAAATTTCCAGATGGATTTGATCCAGAAATGGCTTACCAATTAAGAGAAAGAGATCTCCTTACCTTATAAGACATGCAAATGGGAGTAGTAAGTGTAGAATCCAATCTAATTGCTAAAAGGGCTAGAATGAGAAAAAAAAGAAGGTTACATACAAAGAATAACCTATGGCCTCCACATCTTACGCTAAAATTGACTGTTTAGTTAGGACAATGAAAAGGATGATGGAGAGAATTAACTTAAATGAAAGAGCACCCCCTACGGAAAACCAAACAAATCCTCAAAAAAAAAAAAAAACAGAAACCAAAACTTCAGAAGAGATCCTCCTCAAATAAGACAAAGAGAAACAAACCATCAAACCAGACCTTTCCAAGAAAACTATGTAGATGAAGAGGAAAGAGAGACTGAGGAGCCAGAAGAAAACCATGTGAATCTAATAGGCTCTGATAACGAGGACGCTGTTTTTCTCACAGAAGAAGAACAAGGTGTGTTTTCCTCAAACCAAGATGAAAGAACATATGAGGACTCTGAAGAATACAAGCTAGTATTTGAAAATGCTATCATGGAGGTTCATAGGCAGTATGACCTCAGAAGTAGGAAAACCCAAGATATCCCCAAGAGGAACAAACTAGAAATTTTTGCTAAGAAGACACCTGAAAACACTCCTAGAAAGACAACAAAAAATACAAGAACCGTGGCTAAGAATTCTTATCAAAACAAAAACAAAATCAGCCAACGGGATGGTGACCAAATCCCAGGTTAAGAGAATATATAAATTCTTCCTTAGACCTCCTAAAAACCTTTGAAAAACATGAGCTTACCTCTGTCCCAAGAACTCAAAATAGCTTTGCAAATGAACTAGCATTCGTTGCCAGCACTTGCCAACTGCCTCATGCTAATGAATAATACACAGTAAAGCTCAAAAGCAGACCGACAGTCCCTGATAACATAGATTATTGGAAATTTTTTGAAGGTGACAAACATATTGAAGAATTCCTGTTGTCCAAAAATGAGTTTGAAATGCCAAAATCAGACCCAAAACATGAAGAGAATTTCTCTACTGAGGAAACGGCACACAAAACAGAGCTACCTTATGTTGCTAATATAAATTTGTTAGAACAACCTCATGAGGCACAATTGTGTGAAGATTCAGATAAACATGACCTTGAGGTATTGCAATGCAAAGAAAGTATATTACCAAGAGGACTTGTCCCCTTAGAAGAACTGTTTGATTTCAATGATGTTGCCAGGAATCCTAAAATAGAATCCACCGAAACATATGTAGAAGAATGCAACATAGGCACTAAGGAAGAACCTAAAATGATAAAACTATCCAAAACACCACCAACTCTTATAAAACAGATATACATTGAGCTGTTCAAATAATTTAAAGATGTGTTTGCATGGGGCTACAAGGAATTGAAGTCCTATGATACAAGCATCATTCAGCATAAGATTCCTCTCAAGGAAAACCAGAAACCATTTAAGAAAAAATGGTTCAGAATAAACCCTGTCCTAATGCCTCTAGTTGAGAAAGAAATTAAAAAAATGTATGATGCTGGAATAATAGTCCCACTTAGGTACTCGGAATGGGTCTCAAATCTTGTATTAGTAAGGAAGAAAATAGGGGAAATTAGGCTATGCATAAAATTTAGGAATTTAAACAGAGCCTCCTTGAAAGACAATTACCCTTTACCTAAGATGGATCGTATACTACAAAGGGTAGTAGACTCCAAAAGAATATCTTTGCTTGATGGTTTTTCAGGGTATAATCAGGTGCTAGTACATTCATATGATTAGCACAAAACTGCCTTCACTACACCTTGGGGCACCTTAATGTATGTCAAAATGCCTTTTGGGTTAATGAATTTTGGGGCCACTTTTCAAAGAGCCATGGACATTTATTTTTCCGAAGAGATAGGTTACTTCATTGTGATATACCTTGATGACATAACTGTCTATTCAAAAACTGATGAAGAACACCTAGATCACTTAAGAAAGATCTTTGAAAAATGTAGAAAGTATGGTCTATCTTTAAATCCTAAGAAAACTTTGTTTGGTCTTCAAGAAGGAAAAATTTTAGGCCATATCATATCTAAAGAAGGGATTAAGATAGACCCAAAGAGGATTGAGGAGATATTGCAGATCAGTCACTTTAGGAACATCAAAGAGTTGCAATCTTTCATTGGAAGGATCAAATTCTTAAGAAGATTCATACCAAACCTTGCAGAACTCATAAGAAACATTACAAACATGCTGAAAAGAGAAATATGAGTCAAATGGACCATGGAAGCAAAGCAATCATTTGAACTGGTAAAACAAGCACTTACCCAAACACCAGTCCTCATCAACCCTGACTTCACTTAGGACTTTTTCATCTTCTCATTTGCATCAGAACACACGATTGTTGCAGTATTACTACAAAAGAACATAATGGGACAAGAACAACCCATAGCTTTATTTAGAAAGGCACTAAGAGATGCACCTCTGAAATATAATATTATGGAAAAACAAGCTTTTTCCTTAATCAAAGCATTGAAATATTTCAAAATTTACATCTTGCATTCACATATCATTGCTTTTGTTCCTCATGCAGTTGCTAAGGACATAATTACTTAGGATCTTGATGGTAAAAGAGGTAAGTGAATTGTTGTCATCTTAGAGTATGATATGGAAATCAAGCCCACCAAGCTAATCAAAGGGCAAGGTCTAGCCAAAATGATGGCTGAATAAAACTTTCAAGCACTGGACATAAACATGATACATTCCTTGGATGAACAAGAGGAGTTGGCGACTCCACCTATTGAAGAATAATTTTTGAACTCACTCTGGTATGCTGATATATTATATGCGATTTTTAATCTAAATTCTCCTCATGGTTTGTCCAAAACAAAGGCCAGATTCTTGAAACTAAAAGTTGTAAATTTTTGCATTCTAGATGAAGCTTTATATTGGAAAAATTCTGTTGGTATCTTGCTTAAATTTTTACTTGAAGAAGATACAGATAGAATCATGCATGAGTTTCATGAAGGAGAATGTGGAGGTCATCTCTATTGGAAAACCACTACCAACAAAATCCTTAGAGCTGGTTTTTATTGGCCCACTCTTTTCCTTGATATCCACAAGCTAGTAGTGAATTTCCATAAATGCCAAATCTTTGAGGAAAAAAGAAAACTACTGCCCTTGCCTTTACAACATATTTGTGTTGAAACTCCTTTTCAACAATGGGGTTTATATTTCATTGGAGAAATCCACCATGCCTCCTCTACCCAACACAAATGGATCCTCACTGCAACTGACTATTTCACCAAATGGATAGAGGTCATTCCTTCTAGAATTTCCAATGAATCAGTAATCATCAAATTCCTTGAAACCAATATATTTCCAGATTTGGCTGTCCAAGAAAAATCATCACTAATAATGTTGTTGAATTTAAATCCAAGAGAATAGTAAACTTTTGCCACAAGTATCACATTACATTAGGGCATTCTACAACTTATTACCCTCAAGGTAATGGGTTGGCTGAGTCCTCTAACAAAATTTTGGTAAATATCATCAAGAAATTTCTGGAAGAGAACAAAAAGTCATGGCACAACAAATTAGTGCATGCACTATGGGCAGACAGATTAACAAACAAAAAATCAATTAACATGTCTCCCTATCAACTAGTGTATGGCATGGATGCATTTTTTCCAACATCCTTAGGAGTCCCAGTGATGAAGCTTATTCAAGAGGTACAGTTAGAGGAGAATGATATAAAAAGGAGACTGAACCAAACCATTCAATTGCAGCAATCAAGGGAAGATGTATACAACAGAACACAACAAGTGCAGGAAAGAATCAAGCAGATTTTTGATAAGAGGACCAAGGCAAATGATTTCCAGATTGAAGACAAAGTGATAAAATGGGATTCAAGAAGAGAGGACAAAGGCAAGCATGGGAAATCTGACAATATATGGAAAGGTCCATACATCATCCATTCAGTAAGAGGTAACACTGCATTCTTTCTACAAGAAAAGGATGGAACATAATTATATGGAGGTATTGTCAATGTCAGGATGCTAAAGAATTATTTTTGTTGAAAATATTAGTCTAAAGCCTTATTCATTGTACATAACACTGCTTGAATAAAATATCAAAAAAATGAAACATGAAAACAAAGTAAAGAAGAAAATAGGGCAGATAAAAACAAAAGGTAAAGCCCCATACCAAAAAAGAATATTTGTGAAAGTGTGTAAGTCAAAATGCCACTACTTTTTGATGAAAAATTGTTCAGAAATACAGCTTAATCATGGTTGAAAAAATTTAAATTGATTACTGATAAGTTAGAAATGAAGATTTTCCAAACTATTTAAACTTGGCTTATCATTAAATTAGGTTAGGAAAAGATATTGGTTACCAAAGCTCAAATCTGAACCAAAGAGAAAAGAGAGGGATGAATGAAAAATTTCAAATTACAGTCCTCAATTTGTTTACTTTGTGCAAAAATAAAATCTGTGTGTAGCTTGTCCAAAATGCCACAACTCATGAAAAATCAAACTGCTTGACCTTGATTTGGTCATGTTTTAAATTTTATGTTGATAGATTAGAGAATGAATGTTAAACTATTTAATCTTGACGGATAAGTAGATTAGGTAGAGAATAAAAGATTTCATCGGTCTAATCTAAGCCCTTGGATGTTATAAGGGTAGAAATAGATAGTTTTATGCTTTCAAAAGAAAAAATGATGTCCAGGGTTTGCCAATCCAAATGCACCCAAGTGAAGAAAAAATGCCAAGAAAAGTATGATGGGTAGGTAGATTTGATGTTGAAGAAATCATGTTTTTCAGATTTTAAGATCACACCTTCAAGGAATAGTAGAAAATCAACAATTGAAGAAGGAGGAAACCTGCCAAGCACAAACAAGGCACTAATTTACAAATTCTAGAGATCTCAACTCTGAGGTTCTTGACGCCTCCTAAAGGAGCTGCCCTCCCCAAGTGGAGCCACTATTAGTCATCAATATTTTTCACTATATTTGGATGAATATAGAATGGTTATAGTTTTCTGAAAACAATATTCCTTGAATATCTTGAGTTTCAGAAATCTCACTGCCTTCATTATCTTCATAAAACCTTTTCCCTATCTATCATTTTTCCATCTCAAAGCCACCTTGTTTCTCTTAAAAGACTCATTATGGGTTTATACCTCTCATTTTCATCGTTATTTCCTACCTAAAACCTCATTTCCCCATTTTCCCCTGTTAATAAACTCTATCCTCCCTCTAATATTTCTTGTTGGTAACTCATTCCCATGTCCCCTTGAGCATAACAACAATTTTGGGAATGCTCTTTTCACTTGAAAGTTTTTAAGTTGAATTTCATTCAAAATCAGGTTAAAAAACACTCACATTAGGTCATTAGGGTTTTTCATTTTTTCAAGGTCATCCTTTCATTCCAATGAGGTTAGCACACATATGAGAAGGATTGATTATGACAAGCATTCTTCTAGCTCCCCAAAATCCTTGGATGTTTCAGGCGCTACTTTTCCTTTGCTAGAATCTGGCTCAAATGTAATAGAATGTCGAGACATGGTTATTCAAGAAGGACCTAAAATTTCCAAGGAGGATTATATTCTCAGTTCAGAACCTACAAGTGAGAAAAATGGGACAAATTTTAGCACTTCTGTAGAGGTGTTGGAAGATTTATCAGCAGAAAGTATTGATGATGTAGATTGTTTATTCCTAAATGAAAATAATTTACAGCAAGGGAAAGGGGAAAAACTTGGTCTTGTAGATAACAAGGGTTATAAACTTGATAGTCCATTTGAGTGCCAAAGTAGTGATTACTTGCAAGAAAATAACATGGGGGAAGCACACAAGGCCAAACATGAAGAAAGTCTATCAGAAAATATTAATGGAATATGAAAAAAGGGTGAGGTGAACTGGACATAAATGAATGAACTTGAAATGGCTATAGATAAATTAGAAGACAACATTGATGATTGTTGTAAAGAACTGTAGGCACTTAGAGATTTGAAAAATGTGGCTAGAGAAGGTGGAAAAAGATGAGTTGAATTTTATGGTGGAAACTACATAATATTTTTAAGATGCTACTATATGTAAAAAATTTAATCCCAAAGTTGTCAAAGTGAACATGTCAAGCTTCAATGAGCAAAAGAAAAGCCAACTTCATTACTTTAGCAACTTTCAATGCAAAAATGTGTCAAATAATATCATTGATAAAGAAAGAAGACTTCAAAACATTAGAAAGTGGGTTTTCAAGTTAAATTAAATCTACGAGCCTATAAAAGCCCATTTTACATTTCAAAAGAGTCATTGTTGCGTTTCAAAACATCAAGAGCATCCGGCAAAGAAGAATTTGTAATATCCCAAATGGGATATTTTAACTAAAAATGTAGAAATAGACTTGAGCAGCAAAATAAATGGAAAGAAACGCACAGCCACCAATATAACACAATGGATGCTGATAAAAGTACATCAACATAAAGGAACAGCGGAACCTAAACTTGCCAAGCAAGCGGAGCAAAACCCAGAAAGATCTCTGGTCCAATTGATGAATGACACTGACAATGATGTAGATGGCTCGACAAGAAGACCACTGCAAATCGGCTACGACAAAAGCTGTCACTGAACCCACTAAAGCACAACTTGAAGATCTGAATGATCCTCACACCAATCCCTGAAGCTCTGCGAAACTTCTAAATGAAGCCTCCTCAAGAGAGTTGGGTTTTCGTCCTACACTCACAAATCACCCGAGGGTTTCCGTCCTGGGGCTACGGCTGAAGTAGAGAACCACGTCTTACACCTCTCATACAATAACATAACATGATCCAAATATATCCCTCAATGGCCTCCTCCCTTTCTTTTATAGATCTCTTGGAGCCTTCTAGAGCATTATTTTATTATTATTTTATTCATGGTGCACTTTTCCCTCTTATTAAAATATTCCTTTTTAATGCAGAAAAGAGTAAATTGGCTACCATGTCTCCCCTGGTCACTGAAACTCATGTCCAATTGTCCCATCATGGAGATATCCTTGTCCCGGTTCCAATGAGCTATTACACTAAGGTGTTCTGTCATGTGTTCCTCCCAGAATGCCACCGTGAGCGTAATTGGCTGAGTTAAGCCCATAAATAACTCAAATTTCCGAAAGTTGTCGGAATGCACCAGAACAAAAGCAAAACTACTCGGATGATGGAATATATCAAGCGAATGCCACCCAACCACATAGAAACTCCTCAAAACTCCTCCAAAAAGCCCCTAGGCCCGCTGATGACACCAACCTGTACCTGTGACCTGTCTACTCCTAACTTTAGAATTCCATCATAGCCCTATCATAGGTGACACCAAAAAAGGGAATATTACAGACCTTCCGCCCCAAGATTGCTTGCCCTCAAGCAATCGAAATATGTGGGCCACACCGTTGTCCCGCCGCAATTGAGACCCAATGCCCGAATCCCATACAAACCTCTGGGTGCTGCTATGCACCTGTGTCAAACCACTCAGAATAGACCCCTCAATGCCAGGATCCCAAACTGATCTCTCATTGTACAAGTAAACAAAAATCCTCCCAGGTCCCAATGCCATGATGGCCAATCATTGCCCAAGTCCCATGAAACGGACTGCGCACTGCCTCTGGGTATAACTGATGCTCTAAGAGGTGAAGACCACCAACAAGCATCAATGCTCCCAGGCTCCTGTTGTGCTGTACCTGTAACTATATATGCTGCCCCACCAATTGCGTACCAACTCATTACCTCTCTCCAATCCAAGTTCTGACTCAATCCCATGTTGATCCTGTGCTCCTGAAGTCAGGATGGAGTGTTGAAGAAATGACAACCTGTGCCCCACTGCCAGCTGGAATCTGTAACATCTACTATGTCTAAGGGCCCCTACTCTATTGTGCTCCCTACGAAGACAATCATACCATCAAGAGGGTACCAGCTCATGATCTCCCGCCAATCTATCCTGGAGGAAGAATCCAATGTAGTGTCAACCACATACGAAACAAGCCTAGAGAGTTGTCGCCAGCTCATAATCAACTCATGCTGCTCTGTCCCATCTGCCAACAAAAGCTGCCTGTAGAAGAAAGCCCCTCTCTCTATAATGGGCCAAAGTGGGAAAGATATGCTGCAAGTCCCATCGATGTACTCCTGGAGAGTGCTACTTCCTGGAAGTACTGCAGCTCTGCTGACTGCATGTGCATCTATCTGTACTTCGTCAGTGTGTAGGCCCAACGATGGATACACCACCATCTCCAACAGCTCATCCCTCTCTTGATCGAGAATGTAATGCTCCTGCTATCTACTCGCCCCCTGCAGAACCATCCCATCAACCTCCAACATCTACAGAGGATATGGATCTGCATAAATGGGTAATCAAATTTAAAAAAACAATGCATAATAGTGGAACCTGGTTTCATTGAGCATCCCAACGCGCCTCCAGAATGTGAGTAAGTGCATCAACATGCCTTCGAAATGTGAGTAAGTGCATCAACGTGCCTCCGAAATGTGAGTAAGTGCATCAACGAAGAATATTTGATGACTTCACGCTATCCCAAACATGCTACCGATTTCTATTCAAGGCTGATACAATGGTTCAGAAAATCTGGTATACCTTTGCCCCCCCTATGAAACGCGTCCTTCAATTCCTGGGTGCACAGGTTATGGCCAGCAACAGAATATGTATAATTCGGATTCCCGCTACAAGAATTCTTGACCATTGACCCTTGGATGCAATTGCTCTCTTCAACAGAAAAGATTCAACCTCCTTACCAACAATGTCTCTACAAAAGGGTGACTGTAATGGCCTAAATTGGCCAAAAATGTCATATGCCTGACCTCCCAATATACTGAGTTGATAACTCACCCTAGCCACTACAACACCTTCAGCAATACGGTCCTGAGATTATCTTTACCTTGACAGGTAGCTCCCGCAATACAATGAGAAACCTTTCCTCCCATACACAAGAACTCTGCTTGAATTTAACCACAGATGGCTCAGTCTTTGTATGGAACATCCACTCTGTTCACGCTGCTCTCATCATCAATGCTTGGTGTAGATACTTTCAAATTCATCCACGTCTCTGTCCTATATGCAATTGGCCTCTACTTTCTTTAATGTCACGTGCAGTCGCTGGCAGTGTAGTGAATTCAGTCATCTCTCCCTTGCTTCAAACTTAGATTACCGAATAGAAAATACACAGATTTCCGCCCTTTTGCTCATAATCAGCCTTGCAATTATAATTTTGTTCGGAGCTCGAAATTTTGAGATGGTGGCTTAGTGGATTAGTCGACTTGTTTCTCGTGCATCTCGGCTGAGTTTGGCAGCTCCACCAATTCAGGCTTCCTGCAATACAGGATTTGGTGGAAGTCTGGCTGGTAGTGTGGCCCCTCCACGAGACGCTTAATGATAAGCGGCCCTCCAACACGCTCGACTGCCTTCATTTGCTCAACCCTCTTGTTGACGGCTATTTGAACCAAGAAATTCAAACACCGAACAAAAAAATGTCACGATGCAGCTTTGACGTTGAGGTTTGGTCACGATTTTGGCCCAGTCAATGTGGTTTGACCTTCATTGCATCGTCGTCCCTTGAAAATCTCTGACGACAATGAGTTTTGAAATTTTTTTATTTTTTTTCCCGTGATTTAGCCATGGACTGCTCCCTCAATAATCGGTCCTTCGATAAAATAATTTTTCCCTTCTTATAGCATTGTCCCTTACAACTGAAATATCCTCAGTTCTAATCAAAATACACTTGGGCTTCACGATGAATGAAATTGGAAATAATTAGAATAATCTAACCTTATTCTACAATTGATTTGTCGTAACTCTCGAAACTAAAACGCTGCAGGCTGAGCCAAGATTTGGCTCTGATACCATTGTAATATCCCAAATGGGATATTTTAACTAAAAATGCAGAAATGGACTTGAGCAACAAAATAAATGGAAATAAACACACAGCCACCAATATAACACAATGGATGTCGATAAAATCACTGAACCATTTTATTAATCCATGGTAAAAAGTACATCAACATAAAGGAACAACGGAACCTGAGCTTGCCAAGCAAGCGGAGAAAAACCCAGAAATATCTCTGGCCCAACTGATGAATGACACTGGCAATGATGTAGATGGCTCAACAAGAAGATTGCTGCAAATCGGATACGGAAAAAGCTATCACTGAACCCACTGAAGCACAAGTTGAAGATCTGAATAATCCTCACAAAGGCCCAACCACTACACCAAAAGCCTGAACTGTTAGTGAGGGCGACATCCCAGGGTGTTAAGGGTGGGGTCTTAAGGCCCACTGGAGCATCTAAGGGCGGCGGCTAAACAACCCCTCATTACGCAGACCTCGGACATGTGGCAGGGCCCACCCTAAACAGGGCTACCCTAAACAGGGATATTACATCCCACCACGCTCTGCGAGTCTCGACCTCAAGACCTCTGCTCTGATACCACAGTAATATCCCAAATGGGATATTTTAACTAAAAATGTAGAAATAGACTTGAGCAACAAAATAAATGGAAATAAACACATAGCCACCAATATAACACAATGGATGTCGATTAAATCACTGAGCCATTTTATTAATCCATGGTAAAAAGTACATCAACATAAAGGAACAGCAGAACCTGAGCTTGCCAAGCAAGCGGAGCAAAACCTAGAAAGATCTCTGGCCCAACCGATGAATGACACTGGCAATGATGTAGATGGCTCGGCAAGAAGACTGCTGCAAATCAGCTACGGAAAAAAGCTGTCACTGAACCCACCGAAGCACAAGTTGAAGATCTGAATGATCTTCACACCAATCCTTGAAGCTCTGCGAAACTTCTGAATGAAGCCTCCTCAAGAGAGTTGGGTTTTCGTCCAACACTCACAAATCACCCGAGGTTTTCCGTCCTGGGGCTACGGCTGAAGTAGAGAACCACGTCTCACACCTCTCATACAATAAAATAACATGATCCAAATATATCCCTCAATGGCCTCCTCCCTTTCTATTATAGATCTCTTGGAGCCTTCTAGAGCATTATTTTATTATTATTTTATTCATGGTGCACTTTTCCCTCTTATTAAAATATTCCTTTTTAATGTAGAAAAGAGTAAATCGGCTACAATGTCTCCCCTGGTCACTGAAACTCATGTCCAACTATCCCATCATGGAGGTATCCTAGTCTCAGTTCCAATGAGCTATTACACTAAGGTGGATTTTCATGTGTTCCTCCCAGAATGCCACCATGAGTGTAATTGGCTGAGTTAAGCCCATAAATAACTCAAATTTTCGAAAGTTGTCGGAATACACTAGAACGAAAGTCAAACTACTCAGATGATGGAATATATCAAGCAAACGCCACCCGACCACATAGAAACTCCTCAAAACTCCTCCAAAAATCCCCTAGGCCCGCTGATGACACTAACCTGTACCTGTGACCGATCTGCTCCTAACTCTGGAAGTCCATCCTAGCCCTGTCATAGGTGACACCAAAAAAGGGAATGTTACAGAATTTCTGAGTTTTCGAGCAGAATTCGAGCCAAATTCCTTGGCGCTGCGCATTCACCACTTGGCGCTGCACCCTTGCCCAAAATCTCCAATGCAATTTCTGAAGGCGCTATGCGCCTGTAGACTGGCGATGCGCCCTTGCCGAAGCATTGCGCCCTTGCCAGAAGGACCCCGTGTAGTTTGCATTGGCACTACTTGCTCAGAGCTTGGCGTTGTGTGCTTAGTTTGGCTATGCCCTCTACCAGTGGCGCTGCGCGCATAGATAGAGGAGTTTGCTAAGGGTTGGGGCAACTCAAATCACACCAAATCTTCTCCAAATTCTTACCAAAGTCCTCCAAGCACTCTTAAGTGGTAAGTGCATGACATAAGCCCTATTTTTATGCCATTTGGTGATCCTTAATTGAATGGAAATGAAACCCTAAATTTTAACTTGAGATCACTGTTTTACCCTTGTTTCATCTTCCTAAAAGAAATATCAGTCATAAATAGGGTAATTGCATTGATTTAGGGTTTTCATTCATCTAGTTTGCCCCTTCACTCATTCCCTTCATTTGTTCAAAGTTGCCTTTTCATTCCCTTCCCCTCATCTCATTTCACTAGTACCCTAGGGTTTTCCAAAACAGAATTTGAAGATGTCAGAGGAAGAAGACAGTGGCATGGTTGGTGAGGCACAAATGCCAAGGAGACATGATCATAAGGGAGGGAAGATAAATAGGTTTGAACACATCAATACAAGAGAACTCATGGCCTCTCCTCTCACTGTTTCTTGCTTTAAGCATGTGGGCTGTTTTGACTTTTGTGAGAGAGTGCAGAAAGTCCAAAATCACCCGGTGTTAACAAGACTATTCATCATCAATCTACATGACAAGCAAGTCAATCTTGCTAGAGTTACATTTGAGTTGTCCACCAATGCCATTGCAGCTGCTACAAGGATACCTAGTGTGGGAGAGAGGTGGTTTAAACAAGCAAACTTAGACATGAGCTATTATGAACCGTACCTCAAACCTAGGTACAAAGATCACAAGAAGTCCATTTTCTCTTTCTCTCATCTTCTTGACCAGTATGTGCCCATGATGAGGATAATAATGAAGTATTTCACTTGTGAGGGAAGGTTTTCCCGCCTCTACTCATATCATATCCGTCTTCTTATGCATTTCACTAGAGTTAGAATGCTGCATTTACCTTATTATCTTTTCTGTAGCATTGACAAGATGGATTACATTGTGCAAAACAGAGATTACAATCAGCAAATGCAAAGCCTATTTCATCATTCACTCATCAAGATGGCGGTCATGCATCAGCTTCAGCAGAAAAACATTTCATGGAATGCATTCATTGCCAATGAGGTTTTCACTACTCCACCTGGCCATCATCAGTAGGATGTCCCTTCATCATCTCATCCTCCTGTATCCACTTCTCCATCACATCTTGTTGTTGATACATCACCATCCACTCACATCCAGTCACCTCATATTGATCCTTCCTCATCACCTTTCCACAACCCTTCACCCTCATATCATGACACCAGAGCATCAAGCAAGGAAAGGAACATTGAGACAATTGGCACTAAAATGATTGACATTGAGCCATTTCCTTATCAGAGAGGCCACAGGCATGTGTTTGCTTCACTTGATGTGAAAGGGGCCATGCCTTCTTCATCAGTAAAACAGGTTGATAAGGGCAAGGAAAAGGCTACAGAGCCTATCATTGTTGAAGAGGAACAAACATGAAACTCAGCAGGAGTTTCAGTTCATTGACCTTGATGATGAGGATGAGGAGAGAATTACTAGTGCATTGATCAGAGGCAAGGATGCTAAGATTAGTGAGCTTCAAACTAATCTTAGTAGAGAAAAGAATGTGATTAACTTTCTTGAGTTAGAGAATCAACAGCTAGAGACAAAACAGATCATCAGTGAGGTCAAGGCAATCAGAGCTCAAAGAGAGGCCGGAAAGGCCAAGGCTTTGCTATATGGGACCTTCGGTAGTTTTGATGGCAATGATGATGAGGAAAATCAGCTTCCTAGACAGAGACCAAAGACCATTGGGCTGAAGAGGGCTTTAGTCCAGGAAAGGCAAAAAGAGGCAGAGTTGGTAGAGCAACTCACTCCAAGTGAGCTGCTTGCCATAGATATTAGCTGGGATAGAGAGTTTTGGCTTGAGAGGGAAAATTTTCATTTATAGGATCAGCTAGAGAAGGCAAAGAGAGACACTGACATTCAGATGAAGATGGCAAGACATTATACCATGAGAAACAGGATTGCAAGGGCCAAGCTCAAACAAGCCCATGAAAAGATTCGGGCTTTGACCAAGTCAAAGGAGAAAGAGAAGCTCAATATCCTTGTTGAGGTGTCCTTCCAAGCCTCTAAACCTTGATCAACAAGCAAAATTCCAATTTTGGCACTTTTGTGCACATTTTGATTTTTGACAGTTTAACATACAGAAAATTGGCCAAACGCGCAGTGCCACTGGCGCTGCACTCTTTTTTGGGCCATCCAATTGGAAAATGGTCAGCACATTCATGTTCCTAATTACAATTACATCAACCTCAAAAAGTGTCAGAAGATTTGGAGCAAAACTAGTCCCTCAAAAAGGCCAAAAACCATCAAAAAATCATGTTTCTGCCCTCTTTTTGACCCTGGCGCTGCGCATTTACCAGTCTTGGGAGAACTGATTTTTGACAGGGAAGATGGGCACCATTTTGGAAAGTGAAATCATATTTTGAAACTAGACTCAGATACCTTTCCAATGAGCCATCTTGGAGGTCATTTGGACATTGATAAGGCCTCCAAACATTGGCTGCAAGACAAGCCATTTTTTCTGCCTTGGCGCTGCACATTTGCACCGGCGCTGCGCCCCTGTACCTTGGCTTTGTGCCCTTACCAAGAGTTATTGTAAAAGTTGTTGAGAAGCCTTAAAGTCAAACATATTTCAAATTTAGCTCAGAAGTTATGTTAGGAGTTATTATTACAATGAATGAGTCTCAGATATTTTGCCTTGGGCCTTGCATGGTCTCAAAGGTCAAAATGCATTAAATTTGTAATAAATAACATTTGAAACCCTAGCTTAGGATCACCTCCTCATTTTGCAGATAAATACTGCATGGATGCTTCATGTTTTTTGTTGGTTGGTTGAGTAGTTGTTGGAATGATTAGTTGGTAAGCTAGTTGATGGATTGCTAGGCTAGATTCAAGAAAGCACTGAGTTGCAGAGATATCTTGTACATGGAGTAATGTAATTGTTTTAAACATCACTAATACAAGCACGTTCACAGGATTCTTGGGCTATGTTAATGGTGAAGTTTTCCTTCTTTGTCAATATTTTCCTTCTGTTTTCCATTATGTCGATTATTTCTCTGATAAAAGAATAGAAATTTTAGAGTAGGATATGCTATCTTGGCACCATATTTCTGTCTGCATTCTTTATCTTAATGTTTTCCTTTGCAAGGTCTGATTGGAGAATTATTAATTGCTCTCTGGTTCCACTTAGCTTGTTGTCTTGAAAATGATTTAATGGAGTCAAGCGAAAGAATTCTATGGTATGCCCTGTCCTTTGGTGTAGCTTGAAACATTGTTTTTAAGGCCTTTCTTTGAAGTATACTTAGTAGAGTCCATCCAGGGAAGTCTATGGTATGCCCTGTCCTCTCGCATGTCTTAAAATGTTGCTTTGAAGGTCTTTAGAGTGTTTGGTTAAAGAATATAGGTTTAGCTCACTCTTTAGCTGCACTCATTGTTATCTTAAATGTTTTCTTTGTCTGAAAGTAATCTTAGGAATGTTGGATTGTTTTCTTAAAGGTTTTCTTATTAAAGTTTGGCCAAAGAAGTCTATAGTATGCCCTGTCCTTTGGTTTTTCTTAAATTGTTACATGAAAGGCTTTTCCTGTTGAATTAGAGTTAAAAGATTCTTAATTGCCCTTTAGTTTTACTATTTTCTCAACTTATTGTCATTTCATATGCCATCTAATCTAAGAAATCCACTTGATATAGTTAGCTTGCCCTATGAAAACCCTTGCTGAGTTGATGAACTATTAAATCCTTTTATGACTCCATAGCCCAATGGATTGATTTTTCTCATGGTCTATCTATTCAGCTGAAACACTCCCTCAATTAATCACACCACTGATCTATCAACCTATCAATCAAATCAATCAAAACAAACAAGTCCTTAGAACTTCATAACTAGCCTATGATCATAAAACAAAAGCATAAAGACATATCATTCACAAACACTTATATAGAGAGAGCCCTCTCTGAGTCCAGGAAGGCTATGTCCATGGAATCCAAAGTTGGTTTGATGTTACCCTTGTTTATTTGGTCTTACCAATTTGACAAATTGCAGGGACCTAACATAATGGCAACTTCACTGGGGACCCTCATTGAAAATATTAGTGTTATATAAAGAACTCAGAAAACCAAAAAATATCTCAATATTGGTATCCAATTGTTGATCGTGGACAACAAACAAATCCTCAAACAGTTAGCATCATCTACCTGGTGACTCCACTGGTTTTCAGTAGGCCTGCTGTGTAGTAACCTGGATATTGAATTTCCAAATTCTTCTCAATTCTTCAATTAGTTTCAGACAATTTCAGAGTTTAGCTCAATCATTTAACAGGAATTACTGTTGTTTCTAAAAATTATTCTAGTTTATGTAATCTATTCAGGCAACAGTTGCAATTCATCAATTCTCCCTTCTGTACAATTTAAGAGATCATTTTCATACATCTATATTCAAGCATACACGACCAGAAATCAAAATAAAAGTACGATTTCATGCCGTTCAGAATTAAAAGAAAATTCAATTTATGCTATAAGGGAAATACCTGAGACGAGATGCAGTAGGTGAGATGCAGTAGGTGAGTATGGACAGATTACCAAAACAACGATCCTCCCAGCCGATCTAGGAACAATCCTAGACCCAGAAGATTTCTCTTCTGCCCCCGTGCCCAAAATCCCAGAACGGTGAAACTCTCTTTTGAAAACTCTGCGTATCCTTCAATCCAAATGCTCCAGAATATCAGATTTTTCTTCTCCTCCAACCCCCCCTTACTCCCGCACATCCTCCCCCTTATATCTATCTCCCCACCGCCTTTCACTCCCGAAGATATTTTATTACATTTAAGAGGGTCTGCCACCATTTAAGGCGACCTTATCTTCATTTAAGGGTACATTAATGTCGAGATAAGATTGATTAAATTATTTTGTTTTAAAAATGAGGAATGGGTGTGATGACTTTTGTTTGATTATAATATTAATTAATTTGCCTTAATTAACTTATTTTATTATTTGATTGATTTAACCAAATATAATTGTATCGCTTATCCTACTAGTTACTAAGGTATGGGTCATTACATACTTCCTCCCTTCAGAAAACTTCGTCCCGAAGTTAGGGCTTCATATGCTCAAGGTTTATATATATATATATATATATATATTTTTTTTTTTTTAAGATTGAATTTCGTTTGTATAAGCATGTTTCTTTTTCTGTAATTTATTTGTTACTTCACATCTCAACCGCCTCTGCAGACTATTCTAAAATCATCCTGTCCTTCCTAATCTCTTCCATTCCCTTCCTATCCGTCCTCTACAGGAATATGACATGGCATCAGTTTTACTGATCCATTCATAGACATTAAGGATATCAGCGTTGATTATATCGACCTGATATGCTTGTAGGCATCCGGCAGTCATCATCACACGTCTAGGGGAGCGTGACTCGCACAGTCCTCCCATGACTCCAGGTATCGGAGGATAAACAGTGGGCAACACCTCCACCCCTCCCAGTAGAACCAGGGTCAACACCCTATCATGGAATCACATGGAGTCTCAACGTTCTGGGATTTTGGGCACGGGGGCAGAAGAGTAATCTTCTGGGTCTAGGATTGTTCCTAGATCGGCTGGGAGGATCGTTGTTTTGGTAATCTGTCCATACTCACCTACTGCATCTCACCTACTGCATCTCGTCTCAGGTATTTCCCTTATAGTATAAGTTGAATTTTCTTTTAATTCTGAACGGCATGAAATCGTACTTTTATTTTGATTTCTGGTCGTATATGCTTGAATATAGATGTATGAAAATGATCTCTTAAATTGTACAGAAGGGAGAATGGATGAATTGCAACTGTTGCCTGAATAGATTACATAAACTAGAATAATTTTTAGAAACAACAGTAATTCCTGTTAAATGATTGAGCTAAACTCTGAAATTGTCTGAAACTAATTGAAGAATTTAGAAGAATTTAGAAATTCAATATCCAGGTTACTACATTTGGTATCAGAGGGACTCGTTCAAACCCTCTTACGACCTTATAGGCCCATTAAATTGCGTTTCTAAAGTTTCGGCTTGCTGGAATGTTTTTTCTCTTCTCTCTCTTTGCTGAAAGTGTTAACAAACCAGCAATGGCGGTTGTTGCTAAAGAGTACCTCAAATAAGCAGAACCCCTGTCTTGGAAATGCGCTATTGTCAAGCTAAAACCATATTGTTCAAAAGACAAACTTGCACAGGAAAAGAAGTTCATAGGAAATAAGTTATGAAGTATGCCGTAGGATTTTAAGAAGGATTCACAGCATATCCTGCTGCCATGAAGAACATTTTCATCAATGTTTCAGCATGTTTAGAATAAATTATATACTTGTCAAATGGCAAGGACTACATTTAACAAACTTGTATCCAGCATCAGTAACTTCTCTAGTGTTAATAAATCACAAACTCCTGAACTTATGAATTCCACATCCCAGAAGAATATTGAAATAGTAGAGGAGTCAGATGACATAATAAATTCCAACTGGAAGTCTAGACCTCTTCAAGGCATTCGATGTCTTTTTAGTAGTCCACCTTGCTAAGGCAATGACCTTACTATCCCCGATCGTTGACTTGAAGCTGTTCTTCATAGCTAACATTGCACAGTACTGCCAACAGTAATGTAATAAAAGAAGCACATACAAAATGAGTTATAAGAATTTACACCGTGATCATTGTACTAAAAGAAACAGGTGTCATTTTATGTACTGTCTCGCACTGAATAAAACATAGGCGCCAAGCTAATCGATTCTTCAAAGAGCAGCAACATATTGACAACCAAGCTACTCAAGCCAAGGTTCACAAGAGATCCTCAATCTATTACTTTCAAGCCACCAGAACAACATATAACGGCAGATTTTTGCGCTTGATCCTTAAGTTATGCTTATATTTTTCCTTCTAATAATCCAGCAGATTTTACCAGCCACATTACCTGTAAGTCTGAGCACGCTACATCAAGAATATCAACTAAATCTGAATAAGGATCCTCCATCTGCATTCTTCGTTCTGTACTCATGGATGCAGTGAATGGTTGAATCAACTGCTGAAAAGATCTGGCACTATTTCCCAGTACCCACTTCAAAAACATTTAAAATCAGTTTGCATTTCAACAACAGAAAGTATCATATATCCAACTTAGAAAATAAGGAAATTCAGCTTAGAAAACTAAAACTCACACAAACTTCGATGCTATGGTCGTTGCTCTGCTCTTGCATTTCCGATCAGATTTGTTTCACGTATGAGATGGAGTTTTCAATAGGCAAATCTGGTAAGTTTGTCCGTGGCAAAATCCAACTCAATTCCATCCAAATATTCATCCCAACTGAATGTAATTGAGGCATTAACTGTTTCAAATTGCATTCATTGAATGAAAATCTGGTCTCTGTACCAAATCAGTATCGTATACAAAGTATACAGAATTTATGAACGGGAAATAAGGTTCAGCGGGTATATTTATAGGGAGTTGTTGATTTTGAAAGGCTTTAATACAGCTGTTAATAACTGCTACACCCACACCGCCCAGCGTGGCTGTCGTGCGTATGGGAGCTCGGGACACCGAGGCAAACTCTTTCACTAAGGTGTCGTGGTCGGGCCGGAGTATGGGTCGTTGTCAATTGTAGAACACAGAAAATCATTTATATTGTCGGTTATAAATTTATATCGTATGGTTTTCAAAGGTAGGGTTTTAAATATATATTTCGTTGGGTTGTGAATACATAAACTCCGCCACGGTTCACGTTAGTTTCAGGCTGCCGGAAATTGTCAATCCAAACTTAAAGTTTAATTCCACTTATATTTCATAAGTATTACAAAACCAAAGTTTATATGCCTGCGTATTAAAACCGTTAAACATTTCAAAGGTTGATTAACATGGTCCGAATATATGATTTGATTTATTACATTTATTACATTTTGGTCGTATATGCTTGAATATAGATGTATGAAAATGATCTCTTAAATTGTACATAAGGGAAAATTGATGAATTGCAACTGTTGCCTGAATAGATTACATAAACTGGAATAATTTTTAGAAACAGCAGTAATTCGGATTCCTGTTAAATGATTGAGCTAAACTCTGAAACTGTCTGAAACTAATTGAAGAATTGAAAAGAATTTAGAAATCCAATATCCAGGTTACTACATGCTGACTCCACTGGTACTTACAAACTCCCCTGGGAATGTATTAATCAATCTTAATAGTATAAAACCCAGCCATATACTGTGTGAATTCAGTAAATTTTCAGATAGGTCTGTTTTTCAAAACCCTTACAAACTTTCATCTTCTCTGTGTTGTGGGTCTAAAATCTGGCTTCATAAAGAATCAGCACCAGATCTCACCCTGACCCAAACCCTCTTGATATAGTTGATGACCCAGAAAGAATCTTAAGAAGAACCTCTAGGACTGAAGATTCAACTATTGTTAGACCAATTCACAAAGAAAGTTCCTTTCCTGAAAACCTTACATCCTTGCAAGATACCCAATCTGACTTACACCATAGAAGAAACCAATTTAGGAGTGTAAGTCTTAAAAGTCTTAAAGTTGGATAGACTAGACAAACCTTGACCCTACCGAAGTCCTAGTAGAGAAGCCTCTCCTTCCACTCCTCTTGATCTTCAACTTCTCCAGTACTGTAATATTCCTAATTAGCAACAACTAATTGGAATATTCAATTTTTGTATAGTTTTGCCGACTATAGTTTATTAATAAATAAAAGTGAGAAGAGGGGTCTAACTCACTTCAGTAAAATAAAGTATCTCCCTAGTAGCACAATGTTATAACTTATGGAGAGCCATGGGGGTCCAACACCACGTAGAGGAGGGGGCCCACGTAGCCTCTAGGAGCTTCTGCGCAGATTGAGGAGGAGCACGTGGAGGAGAGGGAGACACGTTAGGGTTTTGGAGAGAGGCCAACGTTATAAAAGGTGGGAGAGCCTTCTCATTTGATTATTCTTGTTGTTGATGATATTTGAGCTAGACTTTTGTCTTCTTGAGCACGCTGGCTGTTTAGCCTGTCTGCATCACTGTTTAGTGCATTGAGTGTCTTCGGTCGGAGATCTCACCCTTAGCCCCGGGGGACTTCGAGTGCCTGCTCGGGTAAGGTCATTCCTTTAGTATTTAGCGGGAGGTTTGGTTGGTTGTTTTGCTGAGGAGCTGGGCTTCTCTTGTGACTGCGCAGTCCCTAGGAGAGAGGACGCAGTTCTACTTGGAGGTGTTCCGGTTCGGAGTTTCTGCAGGAGTTTCAGTGGATATCCAGAGGAGAGGATCAGTATCGCCGGCAGGAGGTTTCTGGAGGAGTTTGCGGCATCGTTACAGCTATTATCTTTTGACATCTGCGCTGAGCCTTGCAGAGGCAGCGTAATTCCTTGAGGAGGGTTCCTTAGGTGATTTTCGGAGGCTGACCATTTTCGATATGGTTTCTGGGTTTTGTCCGGGGTGGTGAATACAAGTGGTCTGCAGATTTTCAGCTCATTCCGGCAAGGGGATCAGCCCCTAGTTTCAGTCCATTCCAGCAGCAGCAGTTTACGGCAGTTTTCTAGCAACTGGGACGCAGTCTATTGCTTCAGCCATTTCTCTGTCTTTCTGAGAGAGTTCTCCACTTGCCTTGAGCGAGAATAGGTGCTATCATTCTGATCATCTATTGTATTTCTTTATATTCTCAGATTAATAAAATGGCTTAGCATTCTCGGCATTTTTATGAGTATTTGCTTTATGTTCTATTTATGGCATTTTCTATATTGTCGCATGCTTGTATTGCTGTCTATTTCCCTTCCAGGTTATTTCAGTGGTATCAGAGCTTCAATCTTGGATCAGCCTATGGGTTTCCAATTTTCAGTTGCAGCTATTTTGGTTAGAAGGGCCTACGCAGTCATTGGAGGAGGCTCATTTGTGGGAGCTGCATTGGTGGGATTTTAGAGCTGGGGTGTTGGGAAATTGATAGGAGAGCCATATGAGGAGGTTTGCCGGTATTTTGGAGAGCAATGATTTACAGTAGCAGTTGCAGTGCCAGAAAACGAAATTGGAAGAGGGCCAAACTACAAAGGGTCAGATTTTGAAGGTTGGAATTAGAAGAAACCCTTTCTGGGTTTTTCTGGGTTTTGGGCAAGGATCACCTTCCCAAATTCCTAGAATTTTCTAAGCAGTTTTCAGTGGGTAAATCAGAGGCCGAAGTCAGGCATCAGTGTAGTCTTGGAGCAGTGGTGCAGTTTCTGGAGGAGCTTGCTAGAGGGATTTCTAGTATGTATTTGAACTGGTTGACAAAAACTACACCTACATCACTATAGCAACTCAGAAAAACAATGACCACATCATTGGTTGAACCATGGAGGGATTCCTGAATAGCTTGAGGAGTATAAAAGTTAGTTCCTTGAACCACCATGCAGCAGAAGACCAGAAAACAAAACAGAACAACAGACCCTTCTCCAAGAAGGTACATAATTTGCTCCAACAAAGGCATCCGAGGAATTTACAAAAGGAGGAAGAAGTGGGAAATTGGCTTTATGCACTTGGGATGGACTTAAAGAATGGAAGATCAGAAGATGACTTTCCCATGTTAGAGAAACTGGAATCCTGCCTTTCCAAGGTAGAGCAATCTGATTGGTGTTTAAATTGGGCTTTGGAGCCATCTATGCTTGCATTGGTACAAGCTAGATTCTTGGAACATCCAAGTGAGAAAGTCAAGCTTATAGTTGCCTCTTGTTTCAGTGATATTTTGAGGATAACATCACCCTTCCCTCCCTACAATGATGACATTATGAAAAGAATTTTCAAACTAATAGTAGGAACCTTTCGGGATTTGGACAACTGTGCAGGCTCTATATTTGGGAGGAAGCTTAAGGTTTTAGAAGTCATGGCCATGACCCGGACTCATGAGATCATGTTTGACTTTGAGTGTGATGGCTTGATTCTGCAGATGTTCCAATGCTTCTTCAGCATTAGGAAACATCATTCTGACACAGTCATAGCACACATGCAGTCCATCATGTCGCCATGTATGGGAGTCCGTGAGGCCATTTGCCGGGAGTTGCAGACTAGGTTGCTGATCATTTGGAGGAGAGAGCAGTTGGTCTCACCTACTGCTTATGAGCTAGCCCAAGGGCTAGTTGAGCAGAACATTGAGATTTTTAGGAGATAGTTGACCAGGGAGGAGCCACTCCAGTTTGGTGGATCAGGTAGCAGAAATGAGCTGAGGAGGAAGGGACTTTGCTTCATTTGCAAAGAACCTTGGGGGTTTGATCACTCATGCTTGAGTGATGCAGCTGATGTGGCAGAGGCAGAACAAGAGGGAATTCCTTATGTATGCCAGGGTGAGGGCTCTTCTTCAGATGAGTCCATGGGATCAGTTGAGGATGTTTTTATGGAGCGAGAGCAGTCATGCATAGATGATGACAATAGACCGGAGTTGTATTCTAGTGTGCAGGGTGAGAAGTCACGGGACTCTGCGGGAGATACTCTGGGTGAAGAGTCACTTGTGACAATTCAGCTATAGCAGCAGGTGATGGAGCCTGAGTCGACAGAGGAGGACACTACTTACATCAGGCCTGATATTCCTTTGAGAGAGAGCATGATGGGTGCCCACATTGAGTCGATGAGGGATATGTGGCTAACATTGGGGTCAACCATCGAGGTGGGACAGTCATATGCACTGACATCGAGTACGGTGACAGCAGCTGCAGATCCATATTCTCTAGAGGTTTTGGAGGTCGATGGAATTGTTCTGCAGGGGACCAGTAGACAGCGGGAGCATGACATTCCAGATCAGGAGTGGGAGGAGTTGTTGGATATGGTGGAGCACCCATCTGTGGGTCGACACAGGGATGAGACGCAGATAGGTGCACACACAGTCAGCAGAGCTGCAGTGTTTTTAGTGTGTAGCACTCTCCAGGAGTACATCGATGGAGCTTGCAGCATATCTTGCCCACTTTGGCCCATTATAGAGAGAGTAGCTTCCTTCTACAGGCAGCTTTTACTGGCAGACAGGGCAGAGCAGTGGGAGTTGATTACGAGTTGGCGACAGCACTCCCGGCATGTTCCATATTCAGTTGTTATCGCTACAACAGATTCTTCTTCCATGATGGACTGGTGGGAGATCATGAGTTGCTACCCTCTTGATGTTATGGTATTCTTCGGAGGGAGCATAGCGGAGCAGGGGCCCATGGACATAGCACATGTTATAGATTCCGGCTGGCAGGGGGACACAGGTCATCATTTCTTCAGCACCCCATCCTGATTTCAGGAGAGTAGGATCAGCATGGGATTGAGTCAGGGCTTGGACTGGAGAGAGGTGAGGAGGTTGTATGCAGTTGGTGGGGTAGTATATGCAGTTACAGGTGTAGTACAGCATGAGCCTGGGAGCATTGATGCCAGCTGGTGGTCTTCACCCCTGAGAGCATCAGTTATAGCTAGAGATAGTGCGCAGCCTGAGCCGTGGGACTTGGGCGATGATTGGCCCTGGTGGCATTGTGAGCTGAGAGGACTGTTGGTCAGTGAGAGATCAGTTTGGGATCCTGGCATTGAAAGGACCCTTCATGTTAGGGTGATGCAGAGGTCAGAGAGGGTTCAGTGGCACATCTGGGACCCAGGCACATTTTGCAGTGTTAGTGGGGAGCATTGGCTAGAGAGGAGGCTTGTTCAGGCATTGTTGGAGGACAAGCAGTTTTGCCAGATGAGGATGCCACTTGGGAGAGCAAGGAGATTTTGCAGCATCCATCACTTTAGTTGCTTGAGGACAAGCAACATTTTGCCGGGGGAGATTGTAATATTCCTAATTAGCAACAGCTAATTGGAATATTCGATTTTTGTATAGTTTTGCCGACTATAGTTTATTAATAAATAAAAGTGAGAAGAGGGGTCTAACTCACTTAAGAAAAATAAAGTATCTCCCTAGTAGCACAATGTTATAACTTATGGGGAGCCTTGGGGGTCCAACACCACGTAGAGGAGGGGGCCCACGTAGCCTCTAGGAGCTTCTGCGCAGATTGAGGAGGAGCACGTGGAGGAGAGGGAGACCACGTTAGGGTTTTGGAGAGAGGCTAGCGTTATAAAAGGTGGGAGAGCCTTCTCATTTGGCATGATTGTTGATGATGATATTGGAGCTAGACATTTTGTCTTCTTGAGCACACTGGCTGTTTAGCCTGTCTACAGCACTGTTTAGTGTGTTGAGTGTCTCCGGTCGGAGATCTCACCCTTAGCCCCAGGGGACTTCGAGTGCCTGCTCGGGCAAGGTTTTTCCTTCAGTCTTTAGAGGGAGATTTGGTTGGTTGTTTTGCTAAGGAGTTGGGCTCTATTTGTGACTGCGCAGTCCCTGGGAGAGAGGACGCAGTTCTGGTTGGAGGTGTTCCGTTGGGGGGTTTTCTGCCGGAGTTTCAGTTGATATCCAGAGGAAAGGATTAGTATCGCCAATAGGATGTTTCTGGATGAGTTTGCGGCGTCATTACAGCTATTATCTTTTGACATCTGCGCTGAGCCTTGCAGAGGCAGCGTAATTCCTTGAGGAGGGTTCCTTAGGTGATTTTCGTAGGCTGACCATTTTCGATATGGTTTCTGGGTTTTGTCCGGGGTGGTGAGTACAGGTGGTCTGCAGATTTTCAGCTCATTCTGGCAAGGGGATCAGCCCCTAGTTTCAGTCCATTCCAGCAGTAGCAGTTTACGGCAGTTTTCCAGCAGCTGGGACGCAGTCTCTTGCTTCAGCCATTTCTCTGTCTTTCTGAGAGAGTTCTCCACTTGCCTTGAGCAATAATAGGTGCTATCATTCTGATAATCTATTGTATTTCTTTATATTCTCAGATTAATAAAATGGCTTAGCATTCCCGGCATTTTTATGAGTATTTTCTTTATGTTCTATTTCTAGCATTTTCTATATTGTCGTATGCTTGTATTGCTGTCTATTTCCCTTCCGGGATATTACAAGTACTTTGACTCCTTTCGTTCTAAATCTTCCCAATATCAGCTAACTGGTCCAAGTGCATCTACCACTCCCACTCATACATTCACTGTTCAAACTTCCCCATTCCACCCTCCACCTCCACTAGTAAACCCTCCTCTTATAAATCCTCCTTGGGTTCCTTTACCTCAAAACATGGCAGCATGGTATGCCCCTTTTGTACTACCACAACCTTTACTGCCTATGCCACAGGAATATCAATCTAGAATCCCTCATTTTAATGGAACTAATTCTACAACTGCCCAACAACATGTAGACAAGATGAATGATGCTTTTGACTACCAAGAAATAGAAGATGAGACCATACAAATGAGAATGTTTGCCCAAAGTTTAGGGGGAGAAGCAAAGAAATGGTTCAAGAGCTTAGCCCCTAATAGCATTCATGATCTCCCTTCCCTTCATCAAGTATTCATAAACAAGTGGCAGACTAAGAAAAATCCTCTTCAAAAATGTTGGGGAGAGTGTTCAAGACTACTGCACTAGGTTCAATAGTGTATATAATGCACTTCCTCCCCACATGAAACCCCCACAAGGCCTAGCCCTAATAAAATTTCCAGATGGATTTGATCTATAAATGGCTTACCAATTAAGAGAAAGAGATCCCCTTACCTTAGAAGACATGCAAAGGGGAGCAGTAAGTGTAGAAGCCAATCTAATTTCTAAAAGGGCTAGAATGAGAATAGAAAAGAGGGTTACATACAAAGAGGAACCTATGGCCTCCACATCTGATGCTAAAATTGACAGTCTAGTCAGGACAATGGAGAGGATGATGGAGAAAATTAACTTGAATGAAAGAGCACCCCCTAGGGAAAACCAAACAAATCCTCAAAACAAAAACAAAAACCAAAACTTCAGAAGAGATCGTCCTCAAATAGAACAAAGAGAAAATGATCAGCAAATCAGACCTCCTTTCCAAGAAAACTATGTAGATGAAGAGGAAAGGGAGACTGAGGAGCCAGAAGGAAACCATATGAATCTAATAGGCTCTGATAGTGAGGATGTTGTTTTTCTCAGAGAAGAAGAAAAAGGTTTGTTTTCTTCAAACCAAGCTGAAAGAACAAGGGGATTTTGAAGAATACAAACTAGGATTTGAAAATGTTATCATGGAGGTTCATAGGCAGTATGAACTCAGAAGTAGGAAAACCCAAGATATCCCCAAGAGGAACAAACTAGAAATTTCTGCTAGGAAGACCGCTGAAAACACTCCTAAAAAGACAACAGAAAATACAAACACAATGGCTAATAATTCTGATCAAAGCAAAAACAAAATCAGCCAACGGGATGGTGACCAAAGCTGCCCTGGCACATCAACTAGTGGCCCTGAAAAAACTGCTTTAACTGAGATTCCAAATAAAAATCAACAAGCTAAAGTTGCTGAAAAAACAATGTCTGATAAAGCTGAGTTAAATCTGCCAAGAGCACAGACACCATTTAGTATTGAGAGTGAAATTGCCAAGATAAAAATAGCCATACCCCTTACTGAATTAGTGACTCAAGATGTATATAGATCTCAAGTTTTGAAGGCTTTAAACATAGAAAATAACACCGATACTCTAAATCTGACCGATGACAAGCCAAGATTGTTGTTTGGACCAGAGGTAGAGGAAAAGCTTCAAGAGGGAGGTGTGCCTCCATTCTATGTCAGTTTGAACATCCATGACAAAATCCTACACAATGCCATGCTAGATTCTGGTACTTCACATAACCTCATGCCAAAGGTAATGATGGAAATATTAGGCCTTGAAATAACCAGACCATACAAAAACTTATACTCTTTTGATTCAAGTAGAGTTAAATGTCTGGGCCCAATCAAAGATCTATGTGTTAATCTGGCAAAAATACCTGCCAAGAGCCTTGTAATGGATATTGTAGTGGTTGACATTCCCCTAAAATATGGCATGCTTTTATCAAGATCATGGGGAGCTAAACTCCAAGGAACCCTCCAAATCGACATGACATATGCTACCATTCCAGTCTTTAACCAAACAAGAAAACTGTACAGAGAAACTCACATGAAATACATGGTAAGGAGCCTAGATAATCCAAATAACACTCCTCTCTATTCTATCCATTCAGACCTTGATTTGTTTATCTTGTACAATGAAGAGGACATTAATGAACAAGTAGATAGAAAAGAGGAAGAGCTAGACCAGTCAGAACAGTCAAACCAAACACCAAATGAAGAACAACATAATGGTAAATCTGAACTTGAAACTCTTTGGAACATGAGCTTTGATGGCTCTTGTGGCAATGCTGGTTTAGGAGCAGGTGTTTGGATACATAACACTAATAAGGGTCACTCTTACAAGCTGGATTTTCAATGTACAAACAATATTGCAGAATATGAAGCTCTTCTCCTAGGTTTACAATTGATGAAAAATATAGGAGCTAAGAAGATTTTCGTTCAAGGAGATTCTCGGCTTATTATTAGGCAAATTAAAGGAGAATATTCAGCCGAAAATCCCAGGTTAATAGAATATAGAAATGCTGCCTTAGACCTCCTAAAAACAATTGAAAAATATGAACTTACCTCTGTCCCAAGAGCTCAAAACAGCCTTGCAAATGAACTAGCATTATTTGCCAGCACTTGCCAACTATCTCATGCCAATAAACAATACACGGTAAATATCAAAAGCAAACCGACAGTCCCTGATAACATAGATTATTGGCAAGTTTTTGAAGGTAACAAACATATTGAAGACTTCCTGCAGTCCAAAAATGAGTTTGAGATGCCAAAATCAGATTCGGATCATGAAGAGGACTACTTTGTTGAGGAACAAACACACAAAACAGAGCCACCTTATGCTGCTGATATAAATCTGTTAGAACACCCTCATGAGGTAGAATTGTGTGAAGATTCAGATAAAAAGGACCTTGAGGTATTGCAATGCAAAGACAACCTATTACCAAGAGGACTTGTCCCCTTAAAAGAACTGTTTGATTTCAATGATGTTGCTAGGAAGCCTAAAATAGAATCCACTGAAACAGATGTAGAAGAATGCAACATAGGCAGTGAGGAAGAACCTAAAATGATAAAACTATCCGAAACACTGCCAGCTCTTATAAAACAGAAATACATTGTGTTGTTCAAAGAATTTAAGGATGTGTTTGCATGGGGTTATTTGGACTTGAAGTCCTCTGATAAAAGCATCATTCAACATAAGATTCCTGTTAAGGAAAACCAGAAACCATTTAAGCAGAAATTGCACAGAATAAACCTTGTCCTAATGCCTCTGGTTGAGAAAGAAATAAAAAAAATGTATGATGCAGGAATAATAGTTCCACTCAGGTACTCGAAATGGGTCTCAAATCTTGTATCAGTGAGGAAGAAAACAGGGAAATTAGGCTATGCATAGACTTCAAAAATTTAAACAAAGCCTCCCTGAAAGACAACTACCCTTTACCTAAGATGGATCATATACTGCAAAGGGTAGTAGGCTTCAAAAGAATATCATTTTTTGATGGTTTTTCAGGGTATAATAAGGTGCTAGTACATCCAGATGATCAACACAAAACCGCCTTCACTACACCTTGGGGCACCTTCATGTATGTCAAAATGCCTTTTGGGTTAATGAATGCTGGGGCCACTTTTCAAAGAGCCATGGACATTGCTTTTTCCGAAGAAATAGGTTACTTCATTGTGATATACCTTGATGACATAACTGTCTATTCAAAAACTGATGAAGAACACCTACTTCACCTAAGAAAGGTCCTTGAAAAATGTAGAAAGTATGGTCTATCTTTAAACCCTAAGAAAACTTTGATTGGTCTTCAAGAAGGAAAAATTTTAGGCCATATCATATCTCAAGAGGGGATTAAGATAGACCCAAAGAGAATTGAGGGGATATTGCATATCAGTCACGCTAGGAACATCAAAGAGCTGCAATATTTCATTGGAAATATCAACTTCTTAAGAAGGTTCATACCAAACCTTGCAAAACTCTTAAGAAACATTACTAACATGTTGAAAAGAGAAATAGGAGTCAAATGGACCATAAAAGCAAAGCAATCCTTTGAATTGGTAAAACAAGCACTTACCCAAATACTAGTCCTCATCAGCCCTGACTTCACTAAGGACTTCTTCATTTTCTCATTTGCATCAGAACACACAATTGCTGCAGTATTACTACAAAAGAACATAATGAGACAAGAACAGCCCATAGCTTTTTTCAGCAAGGCACTAAGAGATGCACCTCTGAAATATAACATTATGGAAAAACAAGCTTTTGCCTTAATCAAAGCATTGAAAGATTTCAGAGTTTACATCTTGCATTCACATATCATTGCTTTTGTTCCTCATGCAATTGTTAAGGACATACTAACTCAAGATCCTGATGGTAAAAGAGGTAAGTGGATTGCTGTCATCTTAGAGTATGATTTGGAAATCAAGCCCACCAAGCTAATCAAAAGGCAAGGACTGGCCAAACTGATGGCTGAAGCAAACTTTCAAGCACTGGACATAAACATGATACATTCCTTGGATGAACAAGAGGAGCTGGCGACTCCACCTATTGAAGAAGCATTTCTAAAATCACTCTGGTATGCTGATATATTATATGTGCTTTTTAATCTAAATGCTCCTCCTGGTTTGTCCAAAACAAAGGCCATATTCTTGAAACTAAAAGCTGTAATTTTTTGCATTCTAGATAAAGCTTTATATTGGAAAAATTCTGTTGGTATCTTGCTTAAATGTTTACTTGAGGAAGATGCAGATAGAATCATGCATGAGTTTTATGAAGGAGAATGTGGAGGTCATCTTTATTGGAAAACCACTGCCAAAAAAATCCTTAGAGCTGATTTCTATTGGCCCACTCTTTTCCCTGATATCCACAAGCTAGTAGTGACTTGCCATAAATGCCAAATCTTTGAGGGAAAGAGAAAACTACTTCCTCTACCTTTACAGCCTATTTGTGTTGAAACTCCTTTTCAACAATGGGGTTTAGATTTCATTGGAGAAATCCACCCTTCCTCTTCTGCTCAACATAAATGGATCCTCACTGCAACTGACTATTTCACCAAATGGATAGAAGCCATCCCTTCAAGGACTGCTACTGACTCAGTAATCATCAAATTCCTTGAAACCAATATTCTGTCCAAATTTAGGTGTCCAAGAAAAATCATCACTGATAATGCTATTGCATTTAAATCGAAGAGAATGATGGACTTTTGCCATAAGTATCACATTACATTATGGGCATTCTACAGCTTATTACCTTCAAGGTAATGGGTTTGCTGAGTCCTCTAACAAAAGTTTGGTAAATATCATCAACAAATTGTTGGAAGAGAACAAAAAGTCATGGCATAACAACTGGTGCATGCACTATGGGCAAACAGATTAATAAACAAGAAATCAATTAACATGTCTCCCTATCAACTAGTGTATGGCATAGATGCAGTTTTTCCAACATCCTTGGGAGTCCCAGTGATGAAGCTTATTCAAGCGGTACAGTCAGAAGAGAATGATATATAAAGGAGGTTGAACCAAACCATTCAATTGCAGCAATCAAGGGAAGAAGTATACAATAGAACACAAGCAGTACAAGAGAATATTAAGAAAATATTTGATAAGAGGACTAAAGCCAATGATTTTCAGATTGGAGACAAAGTTTTGAAATGAGATTCAAGAAGAGAGGACAAAGGCAAGTATGGAAAATTTGACAATCTATGGAAGGGTCCAGACATCATCCATTCTGCAAGAGGTAACAATGCATTTTTCCTACAAGAAATGGATGGAACAGAATTATATGGAGGTCTTGTCAATGGCAGGATCCCCAAGCATTATTTTTGTTGAAGTTATTAGTTTAAAGCTTTATTCATTGTACATAAAATTGCTTGAATAAAAGATCAAAAAAATGAAACACAAAAACGAAGAAAAGAAGAAAAGAGGGCAGATAAAAGAAAAGATAAAGCCCCATACCAAAAAAGAATATTTCTGAAAGTGTGCAAGTCCAAATGCCACTACTTTTTGATGAAACATTGTTAAGCCATACAACTTAATCATGGTTGAACATATTTAAATTGATTACTGATAAGTTAGAAATGAAGATTTGCCAAACTATTTAAACTTGGCTTATTAGTAGACTAGGTTAGGAAAAGATATTTGGTTCCCAAAGCTCAAATCTGAACCAAAGAGAAAAGAGAGGGATGAATGACAAATTCCAAATTATGGCCCTCGGTTTTTTTTTTTACTTTGTGCAAAAATAAAATCTGTGTGCAACTTGTCCAAAATGCCACAGCTCATGACAAATCAAACTGCTTAACATTTGATTTGGTCATGTTTTAAATTTTATGTTGATAGAATAGAGAATGAAAATCTGTCAAAATGTTTAATCTTGACGAATAAGTAGATTAGGTAGAGAATAAAAGAGCTCATCAGTCTAATCTAAGCCTTTGGATGATATAAGGGTAGAAGTAGATAGTTTCTGCTTTCAAAAGAAAAATGATGTCAAGGGTTTGTCGGTCCAAATGCACCCAAATGAAGAAAAAATGTTAGGAAAGGTATGATGGGTAGGTAGAGTTGATGTTGGAGCAATCATGTTTTTTAGATTTTAAGATCACAGCTTCAAGGAACAGCAGCAAATCAGCAATTGAAGAAGGAAGAAATCTTCCAAGCACAATCAAGGCAATAATTTACAAATTCTAGAGATATGAACTCTGAGGTTCTTGAAACCTCCTAAAGGAGCTACCCTCCCCAAGTGGAGCCATTGTTAGTCATCAGTATTTTTCAGTATCTTTGGATGACTATAGAATGGTTATAGTTTTCTGAAAACAATATTCCTTTAATATATTGAGTTTCATAAATCTCACTGCCTTCATTATCTTCATAAAAGCTTTTCCCTATTTATTAGTTTGCCATCTCAAAGTCACCATGTTGCTCTTAGAAGACTCATTATGGGCTTATACTTCTCATTTTCATCTTTCTTTCCTGCCTAAAACCTCATTCCCCATTTTCCCCTGTCAATAAACTCCATCGTCCCTCTAAGATTTCTTGTTGCTAACTCATTTCCATGTCCCCTTGAGCATAATAGCACTTTTGGAAATGCTCTTTTCGCTCGAGAGTTTTTGAATCAAATTTCATTCAAAATCGGGTCAAAAAAGCACTCCCATTAGGTCACTAGGGTTTTGCATTTTTCAAGGTCATCCTTTCATTCCAAAGAGGCCAACACACACATGAGAAGGATTAATTATGACAAGCATTCTTCTGGCTCCCGAAAATCCTTGGATGTTTCAGGCACTGCTTTTCCTTTGCTAGAATCTGGCTCAGATGTAATAGAACGTTGAGACATGGTTATTCAAGAAAGACCTAAAATTTCCAAGGAGGATTATCTTCTCAGTTCAAAACCTGCAAGTGATAAAAATGGGACAAAGTTTAGCACTTCTGTAGAGGTGTTGGAAGATTTATCAGCAGAAAGTACTAATGATGTAGACTGTCTACTCTTGAATGAAAACAATTTACAGTAAGGGAAAGGAGATAAATTTGGTCCTGTAGATGACAAGGGGTATAAACTTGATAGTCCATTTAAGCGCCAAAGTAGTGATTACTTGCAGGAAAACAACATGGAGGAAGCACACAAGGCCAAACATGAAGAAAGTCTATCAGAAAATATTGATGGAATATGGAAAAAAGGTAAGGTGAACTGGACAAAAATGAATGAACTTGAAAGGGCTATAGAGAAATTAGAATACAACACTGATGATTGCTGTAAAGAAATGCAGGCACTTAGAGATTTGAAAAAGGTGGCCAGAGAAGGTGGAAAAGATGAGTTGAATTTTATAGTGGAAACTACAGAAGATTTTGAAGATGCCACTATATATAATAATTAAATCCCAAAGTTGTCAAAGTGAACATGTCAAGCCTCAATGAGCAAAAGAAAAGCTAACTTCATGACTTCAACAACCTGCAAATGCATAAAAGTGTCAAAGTGTATCAATGACAAAGGAAAAAAGACTTCAAACATTAGAAATTGGGTTTTTTAAGTTAAATTACACCTCTCACCCTCAAATTTCTACTATGACACACTTTGATGGGTTAATAATGAGTTTTGGACCCCCAAAACCAACATTTCCTAAGTTTGGTGGAAATTGTGGCATTTAATTAGGCTAAAATTAAATAAATGGAGAAAAATAAATAACCACACATGCTAAATGAGGTGGAAATAAGGTGGAAAATTATGGAGGAGTTAAATTGAATTCACAAAGTGATGTGGACTCCTAAAATCAAGGAAATGACATGCGCTCAAATAAAACCAAATTTTTAGCATTAAATGAGAGTTGCTTACTTGGAAATTCGAATTTGTGAAGTTAATGCATATTTGGGAGGATTTGGGAGAATATTTGGTGGATATTTTTGTGGGAAATTGTACCCACATGGGTTACAACCCATACACACATGTCATTCCATCATAAAATTCGAATTTGGCACATGAGAGAAGAAGAAAATGATGTCCACTTGCCATAATCTTATTTTTACACTTGGCAATGGAGCTCCACATCAAATTCGAATTTGCCTTGTGATCTCCTCTCTCTCACCACTTGACATTTGGTTCTTCATTGGGATTTTCTCCCAAATTTCTATATAATGGAGCCATGGGCTCTCATATTGTATCATGTTATGAGCTATTGGGCTTGAAGAAACTTTGTCATTTTTGTATCTCGATAAAATCAAGACTTTGGGGCTATTTAGCGGGTGTTCTCTTGGCGTTATGAGGTGATTTCTTTCCATACTATTTCTATTGTATTTGAATTCGTTTATATGCTTGATCAATATTAGTTTATATTTTCCATCTTGTTTGGATTGCTGCATGCAAGCTATCTTGCATGCATAATTGATTTAGAGTATTATTCTAGGAATTAGCTTGCCAAGTCATTTTCGGAGAAATGTTTGGTTTATCTATTTCATTATGATGTTCTAATCCTTTTGCAGACTAATATTTGTTTAAGTCTGTAGAGAATATCTATTTGTATTTTGTGCAGGAAATCCATCCGGGCATGGTAGAAGTCTCAAATAGATCAACTCACTCCTAGATTCAAAGCGATCCAAGACTCAACTACTTTCAACCCCAAGTTTTGCATCAAAGGAAGACAAAGAGAGAGTTTCTTGTTCTCTAGCTACTTGATCATCTATTTCCACTTTTAAAATCTAAAATTTTTCATTTGTAGAGCGTCTTAAAGTCATATTTGCTACTTCAAAAGCGTTTTTTTAAACTAGGCAAGAATGGGGGTTCGCTCCTATTCCTTGGGCTAGTGCCTTTGTACATTAATTTGTATTTTAAATCCTCTTTATTTCAGCCTAACGTTTGATTTTATTTTGCAGCCCGCAAGCTTGAACGTGAAAAGTGAGGAGCTTGAGGAAAAGGCGGTAAGAGACAATTGATCCTCCTTGCATGTGAAGGCTTCCATTACTTCAAAATCGGATTTTAGGGAGGCCGTATGCACCTTTGGGACAATAGAAAACTTGATATTTTTCGTGGGCCTTGGAGCCTTGAAAAAATTATATTTTGAAGGTTTTCTCCATAAGTTATGTTGTCAATTTTTGAGGAGGAGATTAAGCCTCTTTCCCAAGCTCTTTATTCATAGAAGGACCTCCTTTTGGGCAGCTTTCTTAAAGGCTATTTTCTTCACTTGTAATCAATAATAGAATGGGTTTTTTTGCTTGAGGGAGCTTGGGATATTTTTCCCATGGTGTCCCCCTTCCTTGGTTGAAGAGGAAGGAATTTCTTGGGTGGATTGATGCATTTTCTAATTTTTGTTTTATGCATGCTAATAAATTAACAACTAATGCACTCTACATCCATCTAACTAAATTTCGGTTAAATTAAACTTTCATGCATGAGCCCCACTGTTACAAACTTGAGAAAAATCTCTTTTTTTTATGTTTAAGCAATTCGCATGTTTGGAAAAATTCCATTTGACTTAATGATTATGCTTCATGCATGTTGAGGAACCATTGAAACACCCTTTTAATAAGAACTTATTTCATTCCACTTGCTATTAAAATGCTACAACACATAAAAGTTTATTTGTTTCTCTCAAAGTTTTTATTATTATTGCAAGTAAGCACCATATAATCTCTTGTGGAAAATTTGCATGTATCATTTAAATGAGATTTATCAACATTCATTTCATACAAGCATCTCATTAAAACTTACCTCCAACATAAGTTGGTTGTATAGACTTTTAGGGACCCTCTACTCCCCTATTGATTCCTCACTGTGGGATCCACATAATTCGGGTGAGGGTGAAGTCTTGGGATTGAAGAGTTGAATTGAAATATTTGTTGTAGAGAAAGTTTAACTAAAATGAACCAAGAGAACTCTTCATCACATTTCCCTTTTTATGGTTGTTAATCTCATGTAAGTAGTGTGATGCTCACTTTCTAATTTCGCAAAGTTTAATTTCATCTTCAACATCTAATTTTTTTTATTGTTTCGAGCTATGAAAACATATGTTTAAATATTGAATTTGGTTATCCTTCAATCATTTTATCCTGCAAATATCTTGTGCTGACATCTTTTGTTTCCATTTCAGGATTATTGTGTTCTCATCTTTTGAGCATTATTCTTGAGCACTTTATTTAAAGGCACTGGTTGAATGATTTGATATTATTATTGCAAAACTGCTTATAAAATGCTCATAAATATTTAAAAGTAATCCAATTTTACTTTAACAATTCTCCTAAAAACTCAAAATATTTAAATTAATTTTTCTATTAGGGACCACCCCTCATAACTAACTTAGGAGATAGCTTAAACGGAGAGAGTCAGGAGTAGGTGACAGACCCTTCTCTGAACTCCTTTCCACCAACCACACCTTGTGGGGTTGAAGGCTTTTTTCACTAACTTGTAGGTAGGTGCAGGTGGCAAGGAGAGTTAACACTGCCCATGATACTGCCACTATCACTGCTGCATTTTTACTGCAACTCCCTCTCAAGTGCTGCAGCTGCTATGCTACTAGCACTGCTACTGCTAACACTGCAACTCAGCTATTGAGAGAAACAACTGAAAACTCACCGAAAACTGAACAAGTGTTCAGCGGATGCACCTCGGTGCTGAAGAATATGACTGCTAATAGCTACTGCGTTGTCCCTCTGATGCTCTGTGTTGTTTCCGCTCTGCACTATGCTACTGCTGCCTCTACTCTGTGCTGCTCTAGAAATGAACGCTGCTACCCACTGCACTGTCGTCTCCATCACTCGGCTCCACTGAAACTCCTCTATCCCGCTACTACTGATCATGGGTTCCCATAGAAAGGTATGATCCATGAGGTGGGATCCTCAAGGATCCTACCCAACTAAAGTTCAAAGAACTACAGCTCAATATCACCCCACTTCCCACTAGGAGAAGCATGGGCAATCATGGCCACCTCATCCTCCTCGATACTTGCGGCTGCAACCTTCGGGTCATGCTTCTCATCTTTGTCCTTCTTCTTCAGAGGACACTGAGATGCATAGTGGCCCATCTCGCCACATCTGAAGCACTTGACATTTGAAGCATCACGCTTCACTTTCTGTTGTGCCTGCTGTCCCTTCGATGCAAGGGTTATGTTCTCCTCTTCCTCCATGGATTTCGATCCGCTTCCACTGCTGCCAACAAGTTTACACTTGATGAGGTCTGTCCTCAGCTCTTCCTCATGAAAAGCTTCCAACAACTGCACCCAACTAGGTAATGCTTCCCGACACAGTGTGCTTTGGAAAAACACTTGCCACTCCTCCGTGACATCGTTAAGGGGCATCTATACCATGGTTGTAGCTGTAGGTGTAGCACCTACTACCAACAACTGATCTCGAACCTCCTAAAACTGCATGAGGTATGAAGCCACACACTCCCCTTTCCGCATCTGGATCATATGGAGCTTCTGCTCCAAGTACAACTTTCGTTGCTTAGAAGATCCCTCATATAGGTCATGCAAAGCTATCCACATATCTTTGGCAGTATTCTTGCCAACCAGATGTGAGACAATGTGGTCCTTGAAACCATCAAGGAGCAACCTCTTCGCCTTCGCCATATCAACCCTGCAATTTTTGTTTTCATCCAGATCTGTAGGTACAACTACCACGTTCTCCATGAACTCCTTCAAATCATATTCATCTAGAAGAAACAAAGCCCGTTCCTTCCAGATCATACAGTTGGAGGAGCCCTCCAACTAATCTTGATCACGAAGTCTGTGAGATGCAATCTCAATTGAAATACTGTCGAATCCGCTCCTTTTTCTCCCCACTGCGCCATCCCTGGTAGGCATAGGCATTCCCTGATGGAGTTGTAAGACTGCAGCTCCTCTACCACTCATCTACTGAGAATTGTTGATTTCCTCGGTTAGGAAATCATTGAGGAAGAATTCCCTCAATATGTGTCCCTTTGATTGCTTCTGACGCTTTCTGCCCTACAACAACTTCAGAAAATTGTGTCCCTCTGTGTTCTACATGGAGGCTCTGCGTAGCTCCCTTTGCCACAACAAAAACTCGAACTGGAAGTCCCACCTCTCTGTTGACTCACTCAGAGACAGACAACCTCGAAGCTTCAACCTTCTTGGCTAGATTTGCACAATCCCTCTAGGAATTCGTTCTACTGTACTGTAGCAAAAATGACCTTCACTTCAGAAATCAGATCCGTCCTTCCTGTTTCACATCAATGCTCTAATACCATGTGAAAATTCCAAGATCTAAATAGATCTAATGAATCCTACTACAACAACTAAGTATACTTCTCCTATTAAGTAAATTACATTACATAATTAATTCACATCTGAATTATTGAATCAACTACTGAAGCAACCTACACTAAAATTGATTCAGAAACAAGGAAACTAGACAAGGAAATCATTCACACATATGACACAGTTACTTTTGGATTAATGTCCCCGGAAAAACCCAATGTAGGAAAACTGGTGCAGCAGATATGAGGGTTTTATTATTATGCAATAGCAATGTCTGAATACATCTCTGAAAACCCCCAAGGGTTATTCAGTTACAGAGAGAAATACTGGCAAAATAATTTGTGAGAAATACCTTACTTAATCACTGAGTTTCCAGCTGATCCGAATGAAGAAAAACATGCCCTGGGGAGGCTCTGTGCAGCCTCTGCACAGTCCCAGTGCTACAAATTGCAGCCTCTACATCACCCCCTTCTAGGCTCAATGTTCAGCCCCGGCCAAGTCGTTTTGACTCTGTGGATACTAAGGAACAACCTCCCGGTGCCACTTTCCGGATCCTAGCCTCTGAAACTGATCCACTGACGAAATTCCGAAAGCTCTAACTCTGCCTCTGCCCTACTTCTGTGTGAGCTTACACAGTCACTGCATCAACCCTCTTCCTTCAATGCTGGCTAGGCTAGATCACCTTTGCCTCTCTCTTACTGATGCTCCACCGGGCTGAGAAAATATTTCTCTCCAAGTGCTATCTCTGCCCCTCACTGCTCAGATCTCTAGTTCGAAATTCTTAGCAAATCTGCCCAAGAAATTTCGATCTTAGATCAATTCAGTGTCTCCGTGTATTTTCCAAATGACCCTCGAGCCTTCCTTTATAGTCTTCATGTTGACAAATCAACAACCCTGATTATATGGCTAATCGATAGCTAATATTAAAACATGACTTGATATTCGTTCTCTAGAAGATTCACACTATATTTTATTAGTACCCTTTAATTATTTAATTTCCCTTAGTTTAGACTTAGGGTCCCCATTAAAATAATTAATTATTTTAATAAAACATGAACCGAGTGGAATTTCCACAAATAGTTTTTGGGTTCTTTGGAATACAAGTGTCTAATCCTGCACACCAAATTTGAGACTTAGAGCACTTTTTGATGCTATAAAAATCAACAAAAAGCCTATCTATCTCTGTAGAAGCTGCATGTTGGTCCTGATCCTCCTTCTTATCCTTCTTCTTGAGAGGAAAATGGGTACTATAGTGGCCTAGCTCACCACATCTGAAGCACTTGACCTTTGACAGGTCCTTCTTCCTCTTCCTTTGCTCCTCCTACCCCTTGGTTGGTGTTAGAAAATTATATATTACAGAGAGGAACAATAACCATAAAAAGAGCCAGCAACAAATCATAAACATAAAAACATGTTTATCAGGGAGAACCCCAATTCCGAGGCAAAACCCAACCAATGAAATTTCATTATCCTTGGCCAAAATCCTGTCCAAGATGGCCAAGTGAGCCTTCACTGCTTACCTCTAGGCCTTCCTTACAATGAATTCCTCCCAACCTTTTATAGTCTCCATTACATGTAATACGACAGGCATAAAACCATGGGTGCACAACACCATGTGCCCCAAAACCATCACTGTTTAACTCGGTCAAACTTGACTCTAACCCCAAGTCAATTTACCTAACATTCCCCCTTAAACTTGACTTGGGGTTCCTTGACTAAATCCAACCAACCTTGCTAAGTGAATCAGCCTAGCCTTGCTCAATATGGCCCTTACCCCTCTCAAAGTTTCTTTTACCCAAGGTATTTTTTAACCCGACATCCCCCCTATCACTTAGGTCTAACCCAAAATTTACCATTGATTTACCCAGCGGTACACATGCCTTACCAGGTCTTACAACTATATTCCCATTTACATGTAAATTAAAAAAATTCACTCCATTATAATATTTTTTTTTTTGGGTTTGTTTTAATTTCTTGTTGCTTGTCTTTGTATGACCATCCTCTCGTCTCTCATGGATCTCTCATGACCTGTTTTCCATGTTGCTCATCGTTCACACTGAACCTTCTACAAACAATTCTACTTTGGTCATGACCCTGGCAGCCATCATCATCTCCATGCTCGCGCAATATCCAAGCCAGATGACCACATGGAGGGCCATCTCCAACCCAAGCACATCGACATCGCTGCATTGATATTCCATTATTAATTCTTCTTCCATGGTCAGCTACCTCCCGTTGTGTTGCACCAAATATAATAACTTTTTCGTATTCATCTTCCCCATCCTCGTGATCAAGGATCGATTCCATTTCCACCGTGGACCTCATCAACCACTCTGCGGCCTCCCCTTCCTCCTCCTCGCGGTCTTCGGAGTTCCCTTTCTTTGGTCTCCTGTTCATTGTCAGAATCAAAATTTCCCTCCCAGGAGCTTTGACCCCGCGACCTGTTGGCGTTCCCACACCATTCTTCGGTTCTCATAAAGTCTCCGCCAAAGTTTCTTCTCTTGCGCTGGTCGCTCCATGATGAGCTACCAATTCAGTGATGCTCATCAGATGCCCCTCGTGGGCTATGCCCTTGATCAAGCCTGATCCCTTTCACAAACCCATGCGCCTCCCATTCCTCTTGCATCTGCTCCTATGCAACCCGCATTTGAGCCAGTGCATGTGCCTCTGTGCCCAACAATCATCTCTTGCACTCGTTTGGCAAGATTCTTGGCCAAAACCACTCATAGATATGGATTTTCATAAATGTTTCAACAAATTGTTTAACTATTCCTTCTTGTGCTCCTGCACCAGCTCAAAACTCAGCATCGATCTCTCCATCGCACAAGGGTTTCTTCCAAAGTTCCTTGGCGTCCAGGTATCGAATCGCTCTACCAAAAGCACCTTACACCTCAACCTGCACATCATTCTCATTTGGTGTATTCTGCGTTCATGCCTATGCATTTTCCTTCTGCACAAGTGCCCATGCCTCTTCCTCGATCGTTGTTGCACATTCCAGAAGGCATGTTTTCAATGCTCACTGCCTTGTAAAGCTTGAGGGCGTTGTCGAATGGTTGTTGAGCTTCATCATCGGCGACATGAACCTCCTTTCGACAATAATAGTCACATCTCACATGTTACTCCACTTGATGTCCAACTTATCATGCCACGTATCCGTGGAATTTCTCCACACTTGTTGACCACGGGCAACACCCATCTCTCAGTACTATGAGGTGTCCATCAACACCATCCGTAAAGCCTCCTAGACCACCGACCTTTTCGTCATCATAGACCATCCATAGATCCGTTAGAGCAACTAGATTTTATCACTGGCATGGAATGTGTGACACTTAGATGAAAATCGCCCCTGTTCACGTGCACATGCAACTGGTTTGCACTTATATCTATGATCTCTCCATCTACATAATCCGCAATCACTTCCTTTTCTTGTTTTAGGTGGCTTGGCCACTCAATACTGAGCAAGCTTATTTCTCTTGCAGAACCCTAGCGACTGAGATCTCCTTGAAACATTAGGCCATAAACCCTTGGCAATAGGAGCGTCGCTCTGATACCAGTTATTAGAAAACTATATATTACAGAGAGGAACAATAACCATAAAAAAGAGCCAGCAACAAATCATAAACATAAAAACATGTTTATCGGGGAAAACCCCAAATCTGGGGCAAAACCCAACCAATGAAATTTCATTATCCTTGGCCAAAATATTGGCCAAGATGGCCAAGTGATCCTTCATTGCTCACCTTCAGGCCTTCCTTATAGTGAAATCCTCCCAACCTTTTATAAACTCCATTACATGTAATACCATAGGCAGAAAACCATGGGTGCACAATACCATGTGCCCCAAAACCATCACTCTTTAACTCAGTCAAACATGACTCTAACCCCGAGTCAATTTACCTAACAACTGGGACTCTTAGATGCAAGGGCCACATTCTCCTCCTCCTTCACCTACGTCGATCCATTGCTACTGCCACCTATGGAGCTCTTCAGAAGAGATCGCCTCATCTCCTCTTGCTACAAATCAGCCCACATCCTATCCCATCCAAGTAGCATGTCTCTGCCCTATATACTTTCGACGAAGACCTGCCAATCCTTTAAGATGCTATTGAGCACCAAACGCACTAGCTCTAAAGCTTGAGGCGCTGCTCCAACAGCTGACAACTGATCCTGAACCTCTTGAATCCTGGTGAGGAAGGGGTCTATGCCTTCTCCTTTCTGCATTCGGATGTATCTCAGCCTCTCCTCAAGATACGTCTTATGCTGCTTGGAAGTACCCTGATACAATGTTGCAAGAGCATCCCACATCTGCTTGGAAGTATCCTTGCCAGATATATGTGAAACAACATGATCTTAGACTCCATCTAGGATCAAACGCTTTGCCTGTACCATCTCCTTTCTGTACTCCTTCAGTTGATCTGCATCCGTGGGAATCACCACCACATTATCGATATATTCCTTCAGGCCAAATTCATCTAGAAGGAAGGAGGTCCTTTCCTTCGAGATGACATAGTTGGAAGCACCATCCAACTTGTCCTGATCTCTCAGCCTAGCAGTGGCCATCTCTGATAAATGTCGAAAAATCCCTCTTCCCTCTGCTCGACTACTACTCTTCTACCCGCACTCCCTCCTAGACTGCGTGGCTCTGCTAGCTGCTACTACTAATCTGCAACTAGAAATTCGAACTTCCAAGACTAGAAGTTCCCTGAGAGAAATTTCCCCTCAGTGTGTTCTCTTCTTCCACCCGACGTAGGTTCTGCTCTTGCAACTGCTGCAAAAACACTTTGCGTCCAGCTAGAGATCTGCCCAACAAAAAATACTGAGCTACTCCCTCTTCCTCTGGAATCACTCGATCTCGAGAACTCGAATTTTTCTGCCTCGGAAAAATAGATTTTCCTCAAGCAACTCCGCCTCTTGGCATGGTGACTGCGCTGCCCCTGGGAATTTCGCTTTGCTTCCCTTGCTGGGAAACGAAATTCCTTATTCTTCGCCTCTGAGCTCTCTGGCTTTTCAACTACACTTTGAAACCATGCGAAATTTCCTAAACTGGAATCCTATTGCAACAACTGGAAAATATTCTCCTAATTGTTAATTTTAATTTAACAATTTATTTTTTGTTTCCTATGAAAAATAATGAATACATCACACTACAACCTTCACAAACAAAACTGTAGCTGAATAAAATGTTGGAAGACATGCTAGCACAAACACATCAAATGAACACAATTATTTTTGGACAAAATTCCGCAGAAAAACCCAACTTTGGAAAATCGGTGTAGCAGATGAGTGTTTTATTATTAAGAAAAAGTGAAATAATCTGAGTACAATTGGATTCCGAAACTAGGAATCCTACAGATAAATAATGGCAAGAAAAATCTAGTGAGGAAATTTTCTGACTCCACAGGCAAATTCGGGCTCTGACCTTAGCTCTAGGTGAGCCGTCCAAACTAGCTCCGCATTGCTACTGTGTCACACCAGCGCAGTCCCTTCTACATTTAGTTCGAACCAGCTTCTCCTCAATCCATCTAGTCTGCTACTGTCTCGGAAAATGTATCTCCTAGCCTTTGGAACCTCTGTCCAGCTTTTGGCACTGAAACTCGTCTTTCCCCAACGTAATCAAAACTGCCTCTAGAGGCTACTGTGTTGCCTCAATGTCAACCTCTCTATGGCTCTTTTTCCTCTCTGAAAATACACTCATTAGATTTGGAATTCTTCCCTCGACTTCATTGTCTCTGCCTCTCTCTTATTGCTTCGTCTCACTAGCTCTCTCTCCGGCAATTGACTGCTACTACTCTGGAAATCGATCTGCTCATGAAATCGAACCTCTCAAGTGTCTCCTCCATCACCAAATCAACCTCCTCTTATAATCCTTTGTCGAGACCTCAATGGCCAAGATTAAAACTTAATCAATGGCTAGGATCATCTTGGATTCGATCTGTGTGAGTTTCAAGATGATTCTCACCTTGACTTAATTAATTTTGATCAATTAACCACATTCCCTAAGTTTAAACTTAGAAAATATTTAAAACCTAGTTAATAATCTATTGAAGTCACTTCTAGGCGAAATTTCCAGAAACGGTTTTTGGGTTTTGGAGAACTCGTGTATTCTAGCCTCTCCACAAAATTTTGTGGCTAGAACACATACGATGCTACAAAAACTAGCAGAGTGCAAATATATTTCCATCCATTCTTGCTAATATCCATCCAAAGCATGCGCTCATGCAAGAATAAAATGTGATAGGCATCTTCATGGGATTTTGGCACATTATTTTCCATTGCAAAAGACATCAAAATTAGTGAAGGTTGGTCCATATCTAGGCTGAAAACATTCCCATTGTCTCCATGATCCAAACAGTGGGTCAAAGACATCATGCAGGTTGATAAAGACTTTATTCCTAGCAAGATCCATGGTAAAGTGGTTGTAGATTACTTTTACATTGCCAAATTTGATAGTGAACTCTTACATTCCTCAATGAAAGGGAGTTGCCTCACCTCCTTTGATGGAAACGGGCATTCACTCATCATGCATAGTAGTGTGCGATGTTCCCAATTTTTGTGCATGAAAAAATCACTTAGGAGTTTTGCAAAATTTTGGAAATATTAAAAAGGGGAAATATTATTTTGTGAGAGAAGGGAGAAATTATTATTTTAATGGGATGGAGGAAAAATAATATATTATTGGAGGAAGGTAAAATATTATTTGAATGTAAAATGACAGCAAAATAATATTTTATGAGAAATGAGGCAAATTACTATTTTATTTAAAATGGTGGCAAAAAGTCTCCTAGTGGAAAAAGGGCCCCACCAATAAAATAATAGGGAAAAAAAAAAAAAATCTAGAAGTTCGAAGGAGGCTCAATGGAGAACTATAAATAGAGGATTGGACTCAAGTGGAAGGCATTCTATTCCTATCTATCTCTTGATTTATAAAAAGAAGCTCAAGCAAGTTTCAAGAGTTTCAAGCGAAACTCAAAGCTAATTTCGGTGGACTTCAAGTGCCACCCTAGTTATCTATTTGGAGAAGATTATATTGGATCTTACATTGTTGCTCAATAGGTTTGGTTGATTGATGTGATTTTGAAGATCTGATAATAATCTGTTGCAGGAGGTTTTTGGCATCATAATTTGTATTTGCGGGTCTATCCCTTCAAGCCCAAGGGCCAAGTAATCAATTACCATCCAGGGACTAGAAGCCAAATATGAATAATATGTGGAGACTGTTGGAGCCTGTCAATTTATTGGATAGACCAAGGGTATTTGTGCCAAGCTCCATGAGTTTTCAGAATCTCCATCAATAAGAAGTTGAGTTACTTATAAGGAGACGAGCTGAATTATTTTGTGTATGAGCAGGGGAATCGAGGCCGAATTATTGTGTACATTCGCAGTGGTTTTGGGAGCTGATTTGTTGTTCATCATTGGATGTTCGGGAACTTGTGTAAGACTGATAAATCAGCCTCAAAAAATTAATGCATCTCTGGAATGTATCATTGTTTCATCAAAACTATAATTTCAGGAGATCTGAAAATACAATTTGCATGCCTTTAATAGCTCATCATAAGGGAACAAATTTTGTATTGTGCCTATAGCAGCATATCTAGAGAGAGAGAGTTGGTTTCTAGGCAACTCCAAGACCTGTTCAATTGGCAGATAATTGTTCCAGATATAATCATTTCAGTGGCATTGAAATCTTATCTCCATTGAGCTGAATTTTATTCTTATAGCAGATGAACCTTTGAGCACAGAAATCATGGCATCGATGTCAATGGAAGAGTGTCAATATCTGAATTAAAGGAGGCAGCTGATATATCTATATGTGTAGCCCCAGATCTGATATAATCCTGTAGCAGCTTGTTAAAGACGGAAAAATTGTATGTAATATTCCTAATTAGCATTGCTAATTGGAATATTTCATTTTTGTTTAATTTTGCCGCTTTAGCTAAAAATAATAAATAAAGTGAGAAATAAGAGGGGTCATCTCACTTTATAAAATAAAGTGCTTTCCTAGTTGATTGACGTTGTAACTTAAAGGGGTGGCCTTGGGGGTCCACACGTGTATGAGGGGAGGCCTCACGCTGACCCAAGGGTAACCGCGCAGGCCAAGGAGGGTGAAGGACGCAGTTAAGGTTTTGGAGGGAGTTTAGCACTATAAAAGGGGGGGTTTCCACTTCATTTGGCATTGATGATTTGATATTGATATTGAAAGCTAGACTTCTGTCTACTTCAGCACGCCGGTTGTTTAGTCGGTCTGCAGCACTGTTTAGTGCAAACTGAGTGTCTCCGGTCGGAGATCTCACCCTTAGCCTCGGGGGACTTCGAGTGCCTGCCCTGGTAAGGTTATTTTCTGAGCATCACCCTTCAGTTTCAGTGGTAATTTGCAGTAGTTCTGGTGGAGATTTGGCAGAGGAGATACCCCCTTCTTGAGAGGACGCAGATCCAGCAGATCCAGGTAGGAGAGAGTCAGATCTGGACAGAGAGGACGCAGATCTGGAGAGATAGGACGCAGATCTGGGCAGAGAGGACGCAGATCCAGCAGATCCAGGTAGGAGAGCCTCAGATCTGGACAGGGAGGATGCAGATCCAGCAGATCTAGCCCTGGAGGACGCAGATCCAGCAGATCTAGCCCTGGAGGACGCAGATCTGGAGAGATGGGACACAAATCTGGATAGGGAGGACTCAGATCCAGCAGATCCAGGCAGAGAGGACGCAGATCTGGGCAGAGAGGACGCAGATCCAGTCAGGGAGGACGCAGATCTGATGAGCAGGGTCTTTGTGTGGGGTTTTGGCAGCGTTTTTCAGTGTTTCCAGCCCTGAGGAGTTGGTCATCTCATCTGGAGGATTTGTGGTTGGATTCACCCCTTCTTGCCAGCGTTTCATCTGTCTTCTGCGCTGTCACTAGCAGAGACAACGTTTTCACTGGTGAGGGCTTGATTGGTGGTGGAGCATCAATTTCACATTTTCTGGGGTCTGTCTGGAGGATTGAGATCAACCATCTTTCTAGTTTCCCGCTCATAGTTCCAGTGCATTGCAGCAGCAGCTCTTCATAGCAGATTATTCAGCCAGCCAGCTAGAACGCTGTCCCTATTTGCAGCCATTATTTGTTCTGAGAGGGTCTCCACTTGCCTAGGGCAAGGATAGGTGCACTCATTCTGATTATCTTGTACTCCTATATATGTATTCTCAGATTAATAAAATGGCTTAGTGTTCTGGCATTCTATGTGTACTTGTTCCATGATCTGGTTCCAGCATTTTGTTTTATATATCTGTCTGGCATATTTCTGTGTATTACTGGTTATCTCCCTTTGGGGATATTACAGTGGTATCAGAGCATAATTCTGGCTCAGCCTGTGGTCTATGACATCGGGAAAGAGATCATACAGAGCAATAGCAGTTGCAGTACCAAAAACGCAACTGGAAAAAGGGCCAAAATATAAAGGGTCAAATTTTGAAGTTTGGAATTAGAAGAAACGTTTTCTGGGTTTTTTTGGGTTTTGGACAAGGATCACCTTTCCAAATTCCTGGAATTTTCTGAGTAGTTTTCAGTGGGTAAGTCGGAGGTCGAAGTCAAGCAGCAGTATGGTTTTGCAGCAACCGTGCAGTTTCTGAGGAGCCTGTAGGCACAGAGCAGCGGGATCCGATGGCAGACACAGATAAAAAACTGGATGTAATCCTCCATCACATGCAGGATATGTCACAGAGGCTCGCAGCCGTAGAGGTAGGACAGCGGGAAACCGCAAGGGTTTTCCAGATTGGTGAGGGATCAGGCACATCCCACCATTTGCCGGAGCATGTTGCCACTCAGCATATGGGATCACATACACCCACACGATCTACCATGCCTACCTTCTTGCCGGAGGACACAGGGACAGCAGCACCGCGAGAGATAGATCCGGCTCGGATGGCTGACATTCTTGCAGAGTACCAGGCTTTCGGACCAGCGTTCATGAAGGCTCTCTCGTTCAGAAAATATATCCAGATCCAGTATGGCATTAGACTCCGTGATCATCACCGGGGGCACCGGCATCATCATGGTGGAGACTACCACCGCACAGCTAGCAGAGATTATGTTCAGCTCCAGCGTGATAGTAGACCTCACAACTTTCACAGAGGGAACAAGCACTCACATGATAGGGGCTTACAGTGCACAGTGGACAGATTCCATCTACCGATGTTTGACGGGTCATCCAGGCGCTCAGAAAAAGCTTGGGGGGACAAGTTGGATACCTCTTTCCAGCTTGACCGAGTATCGGAGAGGAAAACCATTAAAATGGTTACCTCGCACTTGGAGGATGAGGACACACAGGATTGCAGGGAGTTCGAGGATGCACCTAGTGTGACACAGGACTCACCATCATTAGAGACCTCCTTGACCGTGCCGGTTGATATCGTAGTGGAGGAGGTAGAGCCTACCCCGGTAGAGCCATCCATTGAGGTGATGACTGGAGCCATGTCCGAGTCTTCGGGTGGTAGCAGCACACGACAGATGGGTGAGGTATCAGGAGATATATCCATTATCGATGAGGCACTAGGAGATATAGAGGTATCGGATGATGGTCGCAGACAGCGGTATCATCGGCTTCGGACGGACCTTCGAGTTTTGAGGGAGAAGGCCGCGTCAGTACGGGAGACCATTTTGTTGCAGGACCAGGAGCTGGAGGGTATGAGAGTGACTTGTGCCAAGTCGGCGGCCAAGTTGGTCCGCATTGGGGAACAGTTGGATTCCCTGATGGTACAACCAGAGGGCACGAGGGAGCGTCAGATCATTCCCCTTCAGGCATGCATGGATGGGACTAGCAGTATTGTTGGGTCATCTCTTCCCATTAGAGAGAGAGAGGCAGAGCCACCTAGTCAGATCTCATATGTTGAGTTGGATAGCGGTATGAGACGGTCAGAGTTGCACAGCATACAGCATCCACATGTTGAGGTTGGATGGCGAGAGATTTTGAGTTGGTACTCAGTGGAGCGGGCTGTGGAGATAGTGATGGATCCGAGTGTAGCTCAGCGGGAGTTTCTATGCATGGAGATTACAGGAACCCCAGATTGGCATTGGGATCCAGGAGGGATCACCTACCGTTTCCCAGGCAGGTCGGCTGACTATGTCTTGGAGAGTACAGTTGGCCTAGCAGTAGAGCATGTACAGTTTCGGTCAGCTTCAGTGGCCAACCAGTTTATGGGCAGACTCCCTAGATTGCTTTGGTGTGACACGCGTACACGGGATCACGGGGTGGTCAGCACACCTTGGCAGGAGCTTGTCGGAGGAGGTGGCATTAGCAGGCCACCAGATGGCACCTTATATGGGGCCAAGGATTCTTCACCTTTGTGTGGGGCACAGAGGACGCAGCAGAGCCGAGCAGTAGTGGTAACACTACTGACCCATAGGGAGATTCACTTCTCGGACCCCTTGAGAAGTATTTGGAGTGATGATCCTTTCGTCGACAGGTATAGTGATGCGACGGTGGAGACGATGTTACCGATTGGTGGTAGTCGGACCTGTAGAGGCACAGCTCTAGGACATCACATCCATGGATGTGTGGGAGCCTCTAACAGTGATCAGTCGACTACTGGTAGACATGGAGCTACATGGTGGTGTACCGTAGTGTGTGGGACTACATTGAGGAGTAGGAGTGCCCTACATCACATTGAGAGCACGCGGGGAGTGACAGATTTCTGGACACAGTCAGGGCACGAGACGGTACAGGGTGGTACAGTAGTAGCATGGGGTATCCAGCAGTATTCAGGGGTATGCCTCAGTGTGCAGTGGCATGTTGAGGAGTGTATGGATGATCAGTGGTATGCGAGGGCACACGGTGCTACACAGCAGGATCTTAGAGCATTGCTTCCAGAGAGACTCATGGACAGGGACTTCGGGCTTACCTTTGGGAGTAGTTCACCCAGGATCGATGGAGAGACTTCTCAGCAGTGGCACTGGGTTGGTGTGCTAGTTGACAGCCACAGGTTGGGGGATGAGATGATCCTTTGCAGAGGTGGTGCATCAGTCATCACTGAGCCTACGCTTGGGGAGCAGGTCATGAGGGAGACATGCATCATTTTTCCCTCGGGGCATGTCGAGATCATGCATGAGCAGAGGATACGAGGTACAGCAGAGGTAGTATCCCAGTATGTGTCTGGGCTCCAGACACTGTATCGACACTTTGTCGAGAGGGTGGATGGCATGTTCGATGCAGATGAGATGGCGGAGGTAGAACAGGAGGGCATTCCTTCTGTATGCCAGGGTGAGGACTCCTTTTCACATGGGTCCATAGGATCAGTTGAGGTTGCTTCTGGGGAGCGAGGGCAGTCATGCATGGATGGTGACAGTAGACTGGAGCTATATTCTAGTGTCCAGGGTGAGCAGTCACGGGGCTCTGTGAGAGATACTATGGGTGAAGAGTCACTTGTGACACTTCAGCTAGAGCAGCAGGTGATGGAGCCTGAGTCGACAGAGGAGGACACTACTCACATCAGGCATGATATTCCTTTGAGAGAGAGCCAGATGGGCACTCACATCGAGTCTGTGGTGGATATGCAGCTAACCGCGGGGTCAGCCATTGAGGAGGAGCAGTCAGCTGCATTGACATTGAGTACGGTGACAGCTGTTACAGATCCATATCCTCTGGAGGTGTTGGAGGTTGATGGGATTGTTATGCAGGGGGCTAGTAGACAGCGGGAGTTGTTGGATATGTTGGAGCATCCATCTCTGGGTCGACACTGGGATGAGGCACAGATAGATGTACTCGCAGTCAGCAGAGCTGCAGCGTTTTTAGTGGGTAGCACTCTCCAGGAGTACATCGATGGAGCGTGCAGCATACCTTGCCCACTTTTGCCCATTATAGAGAGAGGGGCTTCCTTCTACAGGCAGCTTCCATTGACAGATAGGGTAGAGCAGTGGGAGTTGATTACAGGTTGGCGGCAACATCCCAGGCCTGTTCCATATACCGTTGTTGTTGCTACATCAGATTCTTCTTCTAGGATGGACTGGCGGGAGATCATGAGTTGGTACCCTCTAGAGGGTGCGGTATTATTCGTAGGGAGCACAGTCGGGCAGGGACCCTTGGACATAACAGAGGTTATAGATTCCAGCTGGCAGGGCAGCACAGGACATCATTTCTTCAGCACTCCATCCCGATTTCAGGAGAGCAGGATCAGCATGGGATTGAGTCCGGACGTGGATTGGAGAGAGGTGATGAGTTGGTATGCAGTTGGAGAGGCAGCATATGCAGTCACAGGTACATCACAGCAGGAGCCCGAGAGCATTGATGCTTGTTGGTGGTCTTCACCTCTTAGAGCATTGGTCATAGCCAGAGGCAGTGCACAGTCCGAGCCGTGGGACTTGTGCGATTATTGGCCACGGTGGCGATGGGATCCGGGAGGATTATTGGTTGGCTGGTACTGTGAGAGGTCACTTTGGGATCCTGGCATTGAGATATCCCTTCGTATCAGGGTGATGCAGGAGACAGAGAGGTTTCAGTGGGACCCAGGCACATTTTGCAGTATCGGTGGGGAGCATCGGCTAGAGAGTAGGCTTGTTCAAGCATTGCTTGAGAACAAGCAATTTTTGCCGGATGAGGATGCCACTTGGGAGAGCGAGCAGACTTTACAGCATCCATCACTTCAGTTGCTTGAGGACAAGCAACGTTTTGCCGGGGGAGACTGTAATATTCCTAATTAGCACTGCTAATTGGAATATTTCATTTTTGTTTAATTTTGCCGCTTTAGCTAAAAATAATAAATAAAGTGAGAAATAAGAGGGGTCATCTCACTTTATAAAATAAAGTGCTTTCCTAGTTGATTGACATTGTAACTTAAAGGGGTGGCCTTGGGGGTCCACACGTGTATGAGGGGAGGCCTCACGCTGACCCAAGGGTAACCGCGCAGGCCAAGGAGGGTGAAGGACGCAGTTAAGGTTTTGGAGGGAGTTTAGCACTATAAAAGGGGGGGTTTCCACTTCATTTGGCATTGATGATTTGATATTGATATTGAAAGCTAGACTTCTGTCTACTTCAGCACGCCGGTTGTTTAGTCGGTCTGCAGCACTGTTTAGTGCAAACTGAGTGTCTCCGGTCGGAGATCTCACCCTTAGCCTTGGGGGACTTCGAGGGTACACCCTTTTTGGTGGTTCCTTCGAACATCATCCTTGAGTGTCGGTGGTAATTTGCGATGGACACACGGTGGAGATTTGTGGAGAGGGAGATACCCCTTCTCCGAGAGGACGCGGTCCGAGCGGTCCGAGGGTAGGAGAGACTCGGTGCGGACGGGGAGGACACGGATCCGGCGGATCTGGCTGCGGAGGACGCGGATGCCGGAGAAGATAGAGACGCGGATGCGGGGGGGGGTCGAGGAGCGCGGGGGGGGCGAGAGAGACGCGGATCCGGCGGTCCGGTGGGAGAGCCTCGGATACGGAAGCGGGGGGAGGGGCCGCGGAATCCGGCTGATCTAGCCACCGGGGGCCGCAGAGATGCGGAGAGATAGGACACGAGATGCGAGATGGGAGGACTCGAATCCCGGCGAGGTCCGACGAGGGCAGATGCGGGCGAGAGGGGCACGGATCGATCGAGGGGGCATGAGAGATCGCTGGCGGGGGTCTTTGTGTGGGGTTTTGGCAACGTTTTTCAGTGTTTCCAGCCCTGAGGAGTTGGTCATCTCATCTGGAGGACTTGTGGTTGGATTCACCCCTTCTTGCCAGCGTTTCATCTGTCTTCTGCGCTGTCACTAGCAGAGACAACGTTTTCACTGGTGAGGGCTTGATTGGTGGTGGAGCATCAGTTTCACATTTTCTGGGGTTTGTCTGGAGGATTGAGATCAGCCATCTTTCTAGTTTCCAGCTCATAGTTCCAGTGCATTGCAGCAGCAGTTCTCCATAGCAGATTCTTCAGCCAGCTAGGACGCTGTCCCTATTTGCAGCCATTATTTGTTTTGAGAGGGTCTCCGCTTGCCTAGGGCAAGGATAGGTGCACTGATTCTGATTATCTTGTACTCCTATATATGTATTCTCAGATTAATAAAATGGCTTAGTGTTCTGGCATTCTATGTGTATTTGTTCCATGATCTGGTTCCAGCATTTTGTTTTGTATATCTGTCTGGCATATTTCTGTGTATTACTGGTTATTTCCCTTTGGGGATATTACATTGTAGTAATGATCAAATCCGGTTTCTCTCATCAGTTGGTAAATCGCTCCAGTGCATCCAAGAGAATTCTCCTTGGCCTATGGCATCAACTTGCTGAAGAATACCCAGGTTCTTTGCTCCTATTGTAATGTACAACTATCTTATCAGTTCAGAAATTTGAATATATACATATATAGCTGAATATTTCTGAGTCTATTTGACTGTTACATAATGTATATTTATGGAGTTCCTCTCTCTGATTTCAATATAAACCATATCTTGCTATTGGGAGAAATTTGGAAGCATTGGCTTGGCACTGTGTATCTTTGTATGGTCTGAAATTTATTAAAGAAAATACACCTACAACCATCCACCCACAAACTGCTTGTCAAAACCTCATACAGATCATTACAAGAAAACTCAGAAATTTAAGGTGATATTGAAGATATTCCTAAGAGGGAACATTACATAGTGTACTTGCATTGCATATTTCATGAGCATTCTAATACCATGTTTCATGTAGATTAGATTGAATTTAGAATAAGACTTAATTTCTGTATGGATTTATACTTTCATATCAAACATGGGCGATACCCTACGCCTAGTGTACATGCTCCCAAACAAGTTTATTGCAATGTGTAGGTTACAGGTTTGCGAGCTCAGGTATTGTTGGAGTTCTTCGATCCTAGTCTAGTGGGACCTCCCTTAATGGCCCAATAGGTATAGGAGGGGCACTACTTGGGAAGAATTGATTGAGATAGCATAGTTCCATCTATCCCTACTCCATACTTACCACTTTCCATCATACATTACAATACCTTATCTCACCTCCAATCTTTGGGTTCAACTAACCAGTGGTTCTCTGGGATTTGGCACCCATACATCCACATACCTGGGTAGGGCTTGGAACTTTGCCTTGGGAGGATGATTCAACTAAAAGAAAAATAATAGAGAATGCCATGACCATGGAATAAAATAAAAGAATATCAAAATTCAAAAGATGGTTGGGACATACACATTAGCACGTGGGCAATAGCCTAGCATGAGCTCTACCTCACTCCATATGCCCATCACACTGTTCCAGAGCATATGTTGGTCTATTACATCACAAAGGAACCCTTACATGTCCCAATCCCGATCAACAATGAAATGACTCATCCTTAAGGGATAATACAATTGTAATTTCATTCAAAGTAAGATCTATCCCTTTAAGCTATGAGCAGTAATATAAAGAAAAATTAAAAGGTGTACAAGAGAGGTGGAAAAACAAAGGGAGTTAGTAACTCATGCATCCACAATTGCTTCCTCCTCACATTTATACACTCAAGATGTGGATCCCCACCATGCTGGTTTCTTTGACCATGGCACTTGGCCATGAAGTCTTCTCACCTCTGTACCACCATTATTATTCACAAACATGTATCAATTGAACGGTGGACTGAGGAAATGTTACTTCCACTTGGGAGTTGGAAATACCTAATAGAGTTGTCCTTTAAGCACTTCTACCTAGGGAGGAAAACTATTGCAAGATCAAGGCCCTAAAGGGAAGCATTATTTGAAGTATTAAATAGCCCTTTACATTCAAGCTTGGTTCACTTAGATGCAAAAATGATTATTGTTCCTTGTGACTGGTTGTTTTCACTATAATTTATGTTGTTATTGTCAGGTGGTTCAACAACCCATATATTGGGCACCTTAACCTGTAATATTCCCAATTAGCATGTAATATCCAAAATGGGATATTTTAACTAAAATTGCAGAAATTTACTAAAACCCCAAATTATACCGAAAAATCAACATTTATTCAACAGAAGATTGCCATGTAAAATTAAACACATAAATACTGCAATCGAATACCACATAGAACGGGAGAAATCTCAGCTTTTATTATAAATAATAAGAGGGGTTTACATATAGATCTGACCCAGAAAGTACTGAGATAGAAACTGGCCAACAATACAATCTGCTGCACTGCTACACAGCGATGGCCTCCCAAAACTGAACTGCTGCCTTCTCCCTCCGGCAACAGCTGTCACTGAACCCACTGAAGATGATGAAGCCCGAGTTGAAGATCTGAATGATCCTCACACCAATCTCTGAAGCTCTGTGAAACTTCTAAGTGAAGTCTCTTCAAGAGTATTGGGTTTCCGTCCAACACTCACAAATCACCTGAGGGTTTCCGTCTTGGGGCTACGACATGAAGTAGAGAACCATGTCCTCAAACCTCTCATACACAAGAAAATGATCTACTCCAAATATATCTCCCAATGGCCTCCTCCCTTTCTTTTATAGATCCCTTGGAGTCTTCTAGAGCATTATTTTATTATTATTTTATTCATGGTGCACTTTTCCCTTTTATTAAAATATTCCTTTTTAATGCAGAAAAGGGTAAATCGGCTACCACGCCTCCTTCGGTCACTGAAATCTGTGTCTAACTGTCCCATCGTGTAGGTCTCCTCGTCCCGGTTCCAATGAGCTATTACACTAAGGTGTTCCATCGTGTATTCCTCTCGGAATGCCACCTTGAGCATAATCAGCTGAGTTAAGCCCATAAATAACTCAAAATTCCAAAAGTTATCGGAATGTATCGGAATGAAAGCCAAACTGCTCGGATGATGGAGTATATCAAGCGAATGCCTCCGGACACCATGAAAACTCCTCAAAACTCCTCCGAAAAGCTCCTGAGCCCACTGATAGCACCAATCTGTACATGTGACCTATCTGCTCCTAACTCTGGAAGTCCAATCTGGCCCTGTCGTAGGTGTCACCATAAATGGGAATATTACAGACCTTCCGCCCCAATATTGCTTGCCCTCAAGCAATCGAAATATGTGAGCCACTCCGTTGGCCCGCCACATCTCAGACCCAATGCCTGGATCCCATACCAACCTCTGGGTGTTGTGATGCACCTGTGTCAAACCTCTCGGAACAGACCCCTCAATGTCGGGATCCAAAACTGATCTCTCTCTGGCCCGTCAACAAACAATCCTCCCCAATCCCATCGCCACCCTGGCCAATCATCGCCCAAGTCCCACGGCTCGGACTGCGCACTGCCTCTGGCTATGACTGATGCTCTAAGAGGTGAAGACCATGACTCCTGCTGTGCTATATCTGTGACTGTGTAAGCTGTCCCATGAACTGTGTACCAACTCATCACCTCTCTCCAATCCAAGTCCTGACTCAATCCCATGCTGATCCTGCTTTCTTGAAATCGGGATGGAGTGTTGAAGAAACGACGACCAGTGCCCTCCTGCCAACTGGAATTTGTAACATCTATTATGTCTGAGGGCCCTCACTCTGTTGTGCTCCCTACGAAGAATACCGTACCATCAAGAGGGTACCAACTCATGATCTCCTGCCAGTCCATCCCGGAAGAAGAATCCAATGTAGCAACAACTGCACATGGAACATGCCCAGAGTGTTGTCGCCAGCCTGTAATCAATTCCCACTGCTCTGCTCTGTCTGCCAATGGAAGCTGCCTGTAGAAGGAAGACCCTCTCTCTATAATGGGCCAAAGTGGGCAAGATATGCTGCAAGCCCCATCGATGTATTCCTGGAGAGTGCTACCCACGGAAAATACTGCAGCTCTGTTGATTGTGTGTACATCTATCTGTGTCTCATCCCTCTGCCGACTCACAGAGGGATGCTCCACCATCTCCAACTGCTCCTCCCACTCCTGATCAGGAATGCCATACTCCTGCTGTCTACTAGCCCCCTGCAAAACAATCCCATCAACCTCCAACACCTCCAGAGGATATGGATCTACAACTGCCGTCACCGCACTCGATGTCAATGCATCTGATGGCTCCACCTCTATGGCTGACCCCAATGTTAGCTGCATATCCCTCATCGGCTCAATGTGGGCGCCCATCTGGCTCTCCCCCAAAGGAATATCATACCTGATGTGAACAGTGTCCTCCTCTGCTAACTCAGGCTCCATCATATGCTGCTCCGGCTGAATCGTCACAATGGACTCATCACCTAGAGTATCTCCTATATAGTCCCCTGACTGCTCACCCTGCACACTAGAACACAGCTCTGGTCTACTGTCATCATCTCTGCATGGCTGCTCTCGCTCCCCAGAAGCATCCTCATATGATCCCATGGACTCATCTGAAGAAGAGTCCTCATCCTGGCATACAAAAGGAATGTCTACCTGCTCTAACTCTGCCACCTCATCTGCATCTCTCAAACATGAGTGATTAGGCCCCCAAGGTTCTTTGCAAATGAAGCAAAGTCCCTTCCTCCTCAGCTCATTTCTGTTGCCTGACCCACCAAACTAGAGAAGCTCCTCCCTGGTCAACTGTCTCCTGAATATCCCAATATTCTGCTCAACCAGCCCTTGGGCTAGCTCATAAGCAGCAGGTGAGACCAACTGCTCTCTCCTCCAAATGCTCAACAATCGGGTCTGCAACTCTCGGCCAATGGTCCCATGGTCTCTCATACATGACAACAAAATGGACTGCATGTGTGCTATGATAGTATCAGGATGATGTCTTCTAATGCTGAAGAAGCATTGGAACATCTGCAGGATCAAGTCATCATACTCAAGGTCAAACATGATGACATAAGTCTTGAATGTGGCCATACCCCATAAAATCTCAAGCTTCTTCCCAAAGGTAGAGCCTGCACTATTGTCCAAATCCTGAAAAGTCTCTACAATCAGCCTCATAATCCTCCTCATAACATCATCATTATATGGAGCCGTAGATGCGGTCAACTTCATGATGTTATAGAAACAAGCTGCAACTGGAAGTGTGACACCTTCACAAGGTTCCTCCAAGAACTTGGGCTGTATAAGAGCAAGCATAGCTGGTTTTAGAGCCCACATCAGTTTCTTCCCTTCTTCTTGGCTTATTTTGGACAGAAGTTCATTAAGTTCATCAAGTTTGGACAGAACTCTCCATGTCATCTTCATGTGTTTCAAATCTGTCCCAAGTGCAAAGATTTTGCGTCCAATCCCCAATTCTTCCTGTAAATCTTTTGGCTGTTCTTTTTGAAGGATGGCATAAATTCCTCTTGAAAAGGGTCTGCTGTTTGGTTTTGTTTTTTGGTCTTCTGATGCATTTTGGCTCAAGGAACCAACTTCTATTTTTATTTTCATCAATCTGTTTAGGAATCCCTCCATGGTTCAACCAATGAATACAAGACCGTTTGTGATAATGAGGTCACTATTTCTCTGACAATTATTCTCAAGACTGCTTCATTTCTCTGATCACAATAGGACAGAGTAGCTCAACCATGCACTCTCAAAAAAATCACTACAAGTTTGTTTAGAATCACTAGGAAAATGGCCACTGGTTTTACTGAGTTTAATGGATGCCTTCAGTGGTTTTTTTTTCCTGAGTTTAATTTGTCAAACATATAACAGACTTACGGCTGTAGGTGCTTCTCACAGTTTAGGTACAACATTCAACCGCTATGGAACTTTCAAGAGTTCAAAACTGATCTCATGGCTTAGCAAACTGCTGATATGAGGAACTAACACCTATTAAAATCAAAAACACAGAGAGCAGATTAGGAAGATAGAACCTGGTAGTAATTGATAGGAAAATGCCAATATCAGTCCTCCAAAAGTGAAGCCCTCTCGCTCTGGGTTGTGACAATGCTGCCCATGAACAATGTCCAAGTGAAGTACTTCATGATACACCAAGAAACTACACAGATTTCGTCACGCACAGCCCCCAACAAGCAGCTACCACAGCGTTGCTATGTTTCAAGGAGGAACTCGAATTCTACGGTCTCAAAACAGCTTCACGGCTCCTCTCCTTATATGTAACTCAACTTCTTATTGATGGAGATTCTGAAAACTTATGGAGCTTGGCACAAATACCCTTGGTTTTTCCGATGAATTGACAGCCTCCAACAGTCTCCACATATTATTCATATTTGGCTTCTCATCCCTGGATGGTAATTGATTGCTTGGCCCTTGGTATTGAAGGGATAGACCCTCAAATACAAATTATGATGCCAAAAAAAAACTCTTGGGTCTTCTTCTGCAAGTTGATACCATAAGCTAAGGACAATTCTCTTGGATTCACCGGAGTGATTTACAAACTGATAAGAGGAACCAGATTTGATGATGACTACAATTCTGCCTTTAACAACTGATACAGTATTATATCGGATCTGGGACTACACATAGATATATCAATTGCCTCCTTTAATTCAGAACTTGACACTCTTCTATTGACATCGATGCCATGATTTCTGTGCTCAAAGGTTTATCTGTCATAAGAATAAAATTCAGCCCTTTTTATTGTGCAACAATTTGGCCTTGAAACACTGCTGGTACACACACCAATTCGGCCTTGCTGGAACACAAAGTAATTCGGCCTTGAAATTATTGTTGATGCACAAATAAATTATGTCCTCCTGTGTATAACTCGACCCTTTGTCTCTGGAAACTCGTGGAGGTTTGGCGTTAAACCCTTGATAATGGTTTCTCGATCTTCATGATTCACTGGTATGCAAAGGTATTACTCGCACACCCCCATCACAATGATCTGCTACAGAAGTCATTGATGCAGGCATACCACCATTCTGACGTCAGTGGCAATAACAACAAGTAGTCTACGATTTTGAATTACGCTGACAATTGTTCGGCCCTCGACACAATTTACAAACCCTTCTGCTCGATGTTCAATTAGAAATTGACGTCAATCAAAATTATTTACTGCATTTCTCCCTAGCGTAACTCTTGATTCGATCACCTTTTATTTGCAGCCACTGCGACTTGGCTCTGTCATGTATCGATCAACAATTTAATCGAATGTATTCTACTTTTATAATTGGCTTGGCTATACGTGCCCCGATATGCGGTGTTGTGCTTGATGCTCTCGATTTCGGCCTTTTGGGATAGCGATATTTCACAATGTTTAACGTTGGCTCATTCTACTCGATGCACAACCACGGAATACGACTCAGTCACCCTCCTACGACCAAGAATCGGTTCTTCAATTTCTACACACCAACCCTCATGGCTCGAAATTCCCACTTACAGCCTTCAAAATTTCAGGAAGTTTTTGGCTTTTAGTTTTGGCCACGTGGATCCCATCTTGAATTGTATACGACTTCTGCAATAGAGTTATTAGACAGACAACTACGGGGACTTGAGGGAATTATGCTTGATTCCAAGCATTCTTCAATACACGACGACACAGTCTTGGGTCAATTTTCAGCCCTTGAGATTTTATTGATTCTGATACACTTTATGAAATGCCTTATCCTCTGACGTCAAATTTATCCGATCACTATTATGTCCTAGGCAACAGAGAGTTGTAGAATGGAAAGGATAATTTTCTCCGGAATTATCACAATGAGCAAGCAACTTCCAATTTCTTCAAATTAAAACTTTTTGAACTTTCTCTGAAGTTGATCTGCAATAAAATCTGAAATCCCATGGCTGAGCCAAGTTCGACGCTCTGATACCACTGTAATATCCCAAATGGGATATTTTAACTAAAATTGCAGAAATTTACTAAAACCCCAAATTATACCCAAAAATCAACATTTATTCAACAAAAGATTGCCATGTAAAATTAAACACATAAATACTGCAATCGAATACCACATAGAACAGGAGAAATCTCAGCTTTTATTATAAATAATAAGATGGGTTTACATATAGATCTGACCCAGAAAGTGCTGAGATAGAAACTGGCCAACAATACAATTTGCTGCACTGCTACACGGCGATGGCCTCCCAAAACTGAACTGCTGCCCTCTCCCTCCGGCAATAGCTATCACTGAACCCACTGAAGATGATGAAGCCCGAGTTGAAGATCTGAATGATTCTCACACCAATCTCTGAAGCTCTGTGAAACTTCTAAGTGAAGTCTCCTCAAGAGTATTGGGTTTTCGTCCAACACTCACAAATCACCCGAGGGTTTTTGTCCTGGGGCTACGGCATGAAGTAGAGAACCACATCCTCAAACCTCTCATACACAAGAAAACGATCTACTCCAAAGATATCTCCCAATGGCCTCCTCCCTTTCTTTTATAGATCCCTTGGAGTCTTATAGAGCATTATTTTATTATTATTTTATTCATGGTGCACTTTTCCCCTTTATTAAAATATTCCTTTTTAATGCAGAAAAGGGTAAATCGGCTACCACGCCTCCTCCGGTCACTAAAATTTGTGTCTAACTGTCCCATCGTGTAGGTCTCCTCGTCCCAGTTCCAATGAGCTATTACACTAAGGTGTTCCATCGTGTATTCCTCCCGGAATACCACCTTGAGCATAATCAGCTGAGTTAAGCCCATAAATAACTCAAACTTCCGAAAGTTATCGGAATGTATCGGAATGAAAGCCAAACTGCTCGGATGATGGAGTATATCGAGCGAATGCCTTCGGACACCATGAAAACTCCTCAAAACTCCTCCAAAAAGCTCCTGAGCCCACTGATAGCACCAATCTGTACATGTGACCTGTCTGCTCCTAACTCTGGAAGTCCAATCTGGTCCTGTCGTAGGTGTCACCAAAAATGGGAATATTACATAGTAGCAGCTAATTGGTAATATTAATTTTGGCCAATTTTGACTTTCTAATGTTAAATTCAGTTAATAAAGTGGGTGATGAGACACATAACCCATACTTAAGAAATAATCATTCCCTAAAGTCACTTGAGCACATATTTACTTGATAGCGTGGGGCCTAGGAGGGTGAAGTGGCAGCGTGGGCCCATGACAACGCAGTGAGAGAGGGACAGCATGGGCCAAGAGGGACAACACATTTTAGTGGGGCCCAGATGAGAGCAAGGCTCTCAAAGCATAAAAAGGGGAAGAGGCTCCTCATTCTCTTATTCTATTATGCATCTTTGATTTCTGTCTTTTGACATTGATCACGCTTTTGCTGTTGGGCGAAGTATGCAAGTGTTGTTCAGCACACTGGGTGTCTTCGAGTGGAGATCCCAACCTCAACCTAAGAGGACTTCAAGTGCCTGCTCGGGTGAGGAGTTCTATCCATCATTTTGTATGAGGGAGCCATAGCATCTTCCGCTAGGATTACGCATTTGCTTGGACAACACAGTCTCTTGGAGGGATCACGCAATCTGTGGTAGAGCCAGTTCCGGGAGTGAGGATATATCAGGGATTTCAGCCCGAGGGTAGATTGAAGGGGTCAACCCTTCACTATTCATCATTTTGATACAGGAGGAGGCCATCATTTGCAGAGGATCATTCAGGGCCAACGTATTTCACTGGGATAGCGTTATTTCTCAAGGGAGGTCAACTTCTGAGGTCATCCATTCCGGGATTCCTTTCTGGGATTTTCTACGTTATTGGAGGAGAGCTCATTCCCATAGTTTCATTAATTCGGGTAGTACCCATAATTTTATTCATTGTAAGGTAGCCAAGGAATTGAATTGCTTCCTATACCCAGCACCAAAATGTCAAGTGATGGTTGCAAATGGAGGAACTATAAATTGCTCTAGAAAATGCCATAATATCAAGCTAACCATGGGGGAATATGTATTGAATAGTCCAATGCTTTCCATTCCAATGGGAGGTGTTGATGTTGTACTATGATTACAATAGTTACAATCTTTGGGGACAGTAGCTTTTAATTTTCAAGAACTTTTCTTGAAATTTTTTTCAGAAGGAAAGGAAGTCGAATTACGGGGTATTGCAGGGAAGCCGGGAAATATAATAAGCTGTAATGTCATGAGAAAGCTTCTGAATAAAGAACAATGAGGCGTAATTGCACAATTATGCTCACTAGAAGTTCCAACATCAAAATCATCTATTTCTCCAGATCTCCAAAAAGTCTTGGACAATCATTCCAAGGTGTTTGAAACTCCTAAAGGACTCCCACCTATTCGTGATCATGATCATGCTTTTCATTTTATTCCAATGTAATATTCTCTTTTTTGGTGTCACCTATGACAGGGCTAGGGTGGACTTCCAGAGTTAGGAGCAGACCAGTCACAGGTACAGGTTGGTGTCATCAGTGGGGCCAGTGGATTTTTGGAGGAGTTTTGAGGAGTTTCCATGGTGTCCGGTGGCATTCGCTTGATATATTCCATCATCCGAGCAGTTCGGCTTTCGTTCCGGTGCATTCCGACAACTTTCAGAAATTTGAGTTAATTATGGGCTTAAGTCAGCTGATTACGCTCAAGGTGGCATTCCGGGAGGAATTCATGATGGAACACCTTAGTCTAATAGCTCATTGGAACCGGGACGAGGATACCTACATGTTGGGATCGTTGGACATGGGTTTCAGTGACCAGAGGAGGCGTGGTAGCTGATTTACTCTTTTCTGCATTAAAAAGGAATATTTTAATAAGAGGGAAAAGTGCTCCATGAATAAAATAATGCTCTAGAAGGTCCCAAGAGTTCTATAAAAGAAAGGGAGGAGGCCATTGAGAGATATCTTTGGATCATATCATTTTATTGTATGAGAGGTGTGAGACGTGGTTCTCTACTTCAGCCATAGCCCCAGGACGGAAACCCTCGGGTGATTTGTGAGTGTTGGACGAAAACCCAACTCTCTTGAGGAGACTTCACTCAGAAGTTTCGTAGAGCTTCAGGGATTGGTGTGAGGATAATTTAAATCTTCAACTTGTGCTTCATCATCTTCATTGGGTTTAGTGACAGTTTTTTCGTAGTCGATTTGCAGCAGTCTTCTTGTCGAGCCGTCTACATCATTGCTAGAGTCATTCATCAGTTGGGCCAGAGATCTTTCTGGGTTTTGTTCCGCTTGCTTGGCAAGCTCATGTTCCGCTGTTCCTTTATGTTGATGTACTTTATACCATAGATTAATAAAATGGCTCAGCGATTTTATTTGCATCCATTGTGTTATATTGGTGGTTGTGTGTTTATTTCCGTTTATTTTGATGCTTAAGTCTATTTCTGCATTTTTAGTTAAAATTTCCCAATTGGGATATTACAGTGGTATCGGAGCTAAATCTTGGCTCAGCCTGTGGCGTTTTGGTTTCGAGGGTTTACAACAAATCAATTGCAGAAGAAGGTCAGGTATTCTACTTATTGCCAATTTCATTGATCATGGAGCCCAAGTGTATTTTGATTAGAACCGAGGATATTTCAGCCGAAAGGGCCGATGCTATGATTTTAAGAAGGGAAAAATTATTTTATCAAAGGACCGATTATTGAGGGAGCAGTCAAGGCTAAATCGCAAAAAATAAATAAAAAAATTTGCAAAACTCATTGCCGTTAGAGATTTTGAAGGGATGACAACGTAATGAAGGTCCAACCACATTGACCGGGCCAAAATCGTAACCAAACCTCAGCGTCAAAACCACATCGTTCAGGACCGAGACATTTCTTTTTGGTTGACGTCCGAATTTCTTGGTTCAATTAGCCACCTACAGGAGGGTTGAGCAACTGAAGGCAGTCGAGCGTGTTGGAGGGCCGCTTATCCTTAAGCAGTTTGTAATCCCGACGAAGAATGGTTATTGTAATTTGCCCTTGTCAAGCAAAGTTTGGGTATCAGAAAGACTCCGCTGGAAATTAAACTCAACCAACTTGATTTGGTTAAAGTCTCGTGGAGGGGCCACACTACAAGCCAGACTTCCACCAAACCCCATATTGCAGTAAGCCTGAATTTGTATAGCCGCCAAACTAAGTCAAGATGCACGGGGAAGGACCTGACTAATCCACCAAGCCACCATCTCAGAATTTCAAGCCATGAATGATCGTATTAATTGCAGGGTCCGATCTTGCCGTCAAAGGGCTTGTAATATCCCTGTTTAGGGCAGCCGTCCTGTTGAGGCTCCGGTGGGCCCTCCCCGTTGCCGAGGTCTGCGTAATTGGGGGACTGCGCGAGGGTCCTTGTCCCGAGATTCTCTGATGGGCTGTTGAGCTCACCCTTAACACCTGGGCCCCTCACCCTCACTAACAGTCCGGGCTTTTGGTGTAGCGGTTGAGGCTACACCAAAAGCTCGAACTGTTAGTGAGGGCGGCATCCCAGGGTGTTAAGGGTGAGCTCAACAGCCCACCATAGCATCTCGAGGACGGCAGCTAAACAGCCTCGCAGACCCCGGCAGCATGTCAAGGCCCACCAGACCCTCAACAGGGAGGCCGCCCTAAACAGGGATATTACAGCCCACCACGCTCCGCGGGTCTCGACCTCGAGACCTCAGCTCTGATACCACAAAGGCCCAACCACTACACCAAAAGCTCGAACTGTTAGTGAGGGCAGCATCCCAGGGTGTTAAGGGTGAGCTCAATAGCCCACCGGAGCATCTCGAGGACGACAGCTAAACAGCCCCGCAGCTAAACAGCCTCGCAGACCCCGGCAGCGTGTCAAGGCCCACCAGACCCTCAACAGGGAGGCTGCCCTAAACAGGGATATTACAGGGCTCGACATGCCCAGTTCGAGGCTGAGGGAATTGATCCATTGATGGCTGAGACATATTTGTAGAGGCCAAGTTTTGGTCACAATTACTGAATCCGCATCAGAAAATACCGAGTAAATTGCGTAAGGCAGATCAAGCAGTGAGAGGGGCCACGTTGAGATAAGGGACCAAGCCCTCTTACACCAGTGTTCGAGAGGAGAAGGAGACCGGAAATTCTTTGTCCACCGAAGTTCAATTTCTGTTGTGTAGGGGCTAAGATCCTGGTGCCGAAATTGAGAATTAAAAAGTCAACTTCTAGGGGATTTTAATTGCAGAAGCGACAGAACCTGGAGCACTGTGTTACAACAACAATGGTACAAGAGGGCCAAAAATTATCTTTGTCCTAAAGGGAGATGAATTTTATGTCTCATATGCAAGTTATAAAAGCCAAAATTTATGTGCCAAAAGAGAGCCGAAATTATCAATTAAGGAGGCTATGAGCAGAGCAATTAATTTCCTGAACCAACGGAAATCAATTGGATCATAGTTCAGTCACAATCGCGCAGGATTTGAGCTGAGCCGGTAGCTGAATTCGAAGGGGCTGCGTGTAGAGTGTCATTGTCATTTTCATTCGTGGCTCAGTGGACAACATAGGGAGGAGAGGTGCATAGCTAGAGCTAACTGTTGAAACTATCTGGGCAGCTTATATATATATCAGGTGTGGGTTTTCTCTAAGTTCTTTGTATTCAATCCAACAAATATCAAAGTTCAATTTGAGATAGTGGTATAAATTGTAAATCTGTATATTTGGCTTGTATTTATTGTCTGGAAAAATTTATCAAAAGCCATGTAATCAGTGTATTGCTTATAGATATTTTTATCAAGGGTTATTGAGGGAGTAATTATTACCATGATTGAAATGAGGGTGCTTGAGTCTTGATATTGTTGAGTGAGACCCTATATGTTGGACCAATATTGTGATTACACTATTGTAGGTGTCAATAGAGGTATTTTAGTAGCCTTGTATTGTCAATGCTAACTGATTTTAAACTAAGCTGCCAATACCATTATTTCCATATATGTTACTGAACAATGGGGTTCTTAAAACACCTCATGAACCAGCAAAGTAATACTACCATGGACTGCAATATACAACATAAAAAAAAATTGAACAGCAGACCCTTTTCAAGAGGGATTTGTGCCATCCTTCAAAAAGGACAGTCAAAGGATTTGCAGGAAGAATGTGGGGTCGGTCACATAATTTTTTCCCTTGGGACAGATCTGAAACACATGAAGATGTCATGGTGAGTTTTGTCCAAACTAGAAGATTTTAATGAACTCCTGTCCACAATAGACCAAGCAGAAGGGAAGAAACTGATTTGGGCTCTAAAACCTGCTATGCTTGCTCTTATACAGCCCAAATTCTTGGAGGAACCTTGTGAAGGGGTCACACTTCCAGTTGCAGCTTGCCTTAATAACATCATGAAATTGACCACACCTATAGAGCCATATAATGATGATGTTATGAGAAGGATTATGAGGTTGATTGTAGAGACTTTTCAGGATTTGGACAACAGTGCAGGCTCTACCTTTGGGAAGAAGCTGGAGATTCTATGGAGTATGGCCACAATCAAGACTTATGTCATCATGTTTGACCTTGAGTGTGATGACCTGATTTTGCAGATGTTCCAATGCTTCTTTAGCATTAGGAGACATCATTCTGACACCGTCATAGCACACATGCAGTCCATCTTGTCATCATGTATGAGAGACCATGAGACCATTGGCCGAAAGTTGCAGACCCGATTGTTGAGCATTTGGAGGAGAGAGCAGTTGGTCTCGCCCGCTGCTTATGAGCTAGCCCAAGGGCTAGTTGAGCATAACATTGAGCTTCTCAGGAGACAGTTGACCAGGGAGGAGCTGCTCCAGTTTGGTGGATCTGGCAGTAGAAATGAGTTGAGGAGGAAGGGACTTTGCTTCATCTGCAAAGAACCTTGGGGGCCTGATCACTCATGCTTGAGTGATGCAGATGGTGCGGCAAAGGCAGAACAGAAGGGCATTCCTTCTGTATTCCAGGATGAGGAATCTTCTTCAGGTGAGTCCATGGGGTTAGATGCGGATGCTTCTGGGGAGCGAGAGCAGTCATGTGGAGTTGATGGCAGTAGGTCAGAGCTACATTCCAGTATGCAGTGTGAGCAGTCAGGGGACTCTACAGGAGATATCTGGGTGATGATTCACTTGTGACGATTGAGCCAGAGCAGCATATGATGGAGCCTGAGTCAGCAGAGGAGGATACTATGCACATCATGCATGATAGTCCTTTGGGGGAGAGCCAGATGGAGACTGACATTGAGTCTATGATGGATATGCGGCTAACTGTGGGGTCAGCCATTGAGGAGGAGTAGTCAGATGCACAGACACCGAGTACGGGGACAGCAGTTGCAGATCCATATCCTCTAGAGATGTTGGAGGTTGATGGGATAGTTCTGCAGGGGGCTAGGGGGCAGCAGGAGCTTTACATTCCCGATGAGAGGGATGAGTTGTTGGAGATGGTGGAGCATCCATATTTGGGCCAACACATTGATGAGGTACAGATAGATGTACATACAGTCAGCCGAGCTGCAGTACTGTCAGTGAGTAGCATTCTCTAGGAGTACATCGATGGGGCTTGCAACATATCTTGCCCACTTTGGCCCATTATAGAGAGAGGGGATTTCTTCTACAGGCAGCTTTCGTTAGCAGACAGCGCAGAGCAGTGTGAGTTGATTACGGGTTGGCGACAACACTCCAAGCGTGTTCCATATACAGTTGTTGCTACATTAGATTCCTCTTCCAGGATGGATTGGCAGGAGATCATGAGTTGGTACCCTCTTGATGGTACGATTTTCTTCGTAGGGAGCACAACAGAGCAGGGGCCCTTATACATAGCAGATGTTACAGATTCTAGCTGGCAGTGGGGCCTAGTTCATCATTTCTTCAGCACTCGATCTCGATTTCAAGAGAGCAGGATCAGCATGGGATTGAGTCGGGACTTGGATTGGAGAGAGGTGATGAGTTGGTATGCAGTTGGTGGGGCAGCTTATACAGTTAGAGGTACAGCACAACATGAGCCAGGGAGCATTGATGCTTGTTGGCAAGCTTCACTTCATGGGGCATCAGCTATAGCCAGAGGCAGTGCGCAGCCCGAGCCGTGGGACTTGGGCGATGATTGTCCATGGTGCCAATGGGGTCCAGGAGGATTGTTTATTGGCTGGTATAGTGAGAGATCAGTTTGGGATCCTAACATTAAGGGGTCTATTCCGAGTGGTTTGATACAGGTGCATAGAAACACCCAGAGGTTTGCATGGGATCTGGGCATTGGGACTCAATTGCAGCGGGCCAACAAAGTGGCCCACATATTTCGATTGCTTGAGGGCAAGCAATCTTGGGGCGGAAGGTCTGTAATATTCTCTTTTTTGGTGTCACCTATGACAGGGCTAGGGTGGACTTCCAGAGTTAGGAGCAGACCGGTCACAAGTACACGTTGGTGTCATCAGTGGGGCTAGTGGATTTTTGGAGGAGTTTTGAGGAGTTTGTAATATTCCCATTTTTGGTATCATCCATAACAGGGCTAGGAGGGACTTCCAGAGTTAGGAGCAGACAGGTCACAGGTACAGATTGGTGCTATCCGTGGGCTCAGGAGCTTTTCAGAGGAGTTTTGAGGAGTTTTCATGGTGTCTGGAGGCATTCGCTTGATATACTCCATCATCCGAGCAGTTTGGCTTTCGTTCCGATGCATTCCAATAACTTTCGGAATTTTGAGTTATTTATGGGCTTAACTCAGCTAATTATGCTCAAGGTGGCGTTTCGGGAGGAATATGCGATGGAACATTAAAAAGGAATATTTTATAATATTTTAATAAAAAGGGAAAGTGCTCCATAAATAAAATAATAATAAAATAATGCTCTAGAAGGCTCCAAGGGATCTATAAAAGGCAGGGAGGAGGCCATTGGGAGACATCTTTGATATAGATCATTTTTATTGTGTATGAGAGGTTTGAGAACGTGGATTCTCTACTTCCGCTGTAGCCCCAGGACGGAAACCCTCGGGTGGTTTGTGAGCGTTGGACGAAAACCCAACTCTCTTGAGGAGACTTCACTAAGGAGTTTCACAGAGTTTCAGAGTTTGGTGTGAGGATCATTCAGATCTTCAACTTGGGCTTCATCAGTTTCAGTGGGTTCAGTTTCAGCTGTTGCCGGAGAGAGAGTGCAGCAGTGCAGTTTGTGGCCAGCACAGTTCAGCAGCTTATCTTGGTGACCAGTTTTCTATCTCAGCATTATCTGGGTCAGATCTATATGTAAACCCTTTCTATTATCTATAATAAAAGCTGAGATTTTCCTTCTGTTCTATATGGTATTGGATTGCAGTGTTTCCTGTCATTTATTTTACATGGCAATCTTTTGTTGAATACATGTTTATTTTACGGCAAAATTATGGTATTCAGTCTTTTTCTGCATTTTAGTTAAAATATCCCATCCGGGATATTACAGTGGTATCAGAGCTGTTGCTCTTGGCTCAGCCTGCGGGTTTACAGTTTAATTGAGGGTTTATTCTGAAAAGCCCAGTTCAAGGGTTTATATTGGAGGCATCGAAAGAAATTTATACCTGAAGAGAGCAAGGTCAAATTCCTCTATTTGCCGGAGGAGTTGGGCAGGGCATTTTCTGTAAATTTGTCACCTCCATAATAATTTTTCCACTATTCGTACATGGACCAAATTAATTGAAATGGTCCAATTTCATTGGCTGGGGCCGTGAGTGAAAGATTGGCTGCGTTTTATCTCCAAACGTGGGATCTACATTATGAAGCCAACGTAAGTGGAACCTATACCAGAAATTGCCGAGTTTATGTGGGACACAAATTACTGTTTTCACGACGCCGACCAAATTGGAATCGCAACCCAGTCAAGTTGTGCGGTAGTTGGCTTGTAGCTGAGAAAGAACGCCATTTTCTACGAGAAAAGCTAATAGTTCCTAGGAGAAGGCAGAGTCTACGTGTTAGCCGAAGTTAGCTGAATCTGCGATAGTAGCAATCGAAGGATAGGAGCCAAACAACTAGCGGATGGGAGTGCAGGAAATTACAGTGGCGATTTCAGTCATAGGAGGGAGCCGTCCGACAAATTTTTATAAGGGAATGCGTCAGCGATTTTGATAAAAAAAAATGGTGTTGGAAATTGAATTTGGTAAATTCTTGGTCGAAGACAATTCAGTCAAAATCCCATGGAAGAGCCGTGCCACGTGCCGAAACACCCACTGAATTTCGTAAGCCATAGTTTTGTGGAGTCTTAGAGCCGAGGAATGAAACTGAGGTTGACTGGCAGCACTATAGGTATGGTTAGAGGTAATCTAGGGTCGGAGTTGGACGCCACATCTGCCAGATCGAGCCACGCAGAGGAATGATCCGAGCCGCGCAGAGGAATGATCGTGACCGTGTCAGTGAAATCGCAGAGGAATTTGAATTTGAAGGCCAATGTTTATGGTTTAAAAATTTTGGGTTGTCGTCTGACATTCGAGCCGCAAACCAAGTTTCTGGAGCCGAAATTCATTTGTGAAGGGGTCCAGAATTAAAAACTCGTTTTTCCTTAAGTGCCGCGTCAAACTATAGCAGAATTAATTTTCACCGGCGTGTGATTCTGCGGGGCCATAAAATTATTAAACAAGAGTCCAATTTTTTGGAATGATTTAAGTCGGCGGCATGAGCAGACTCAAGATAGGGCCGCGACATTATGACAGTGGCCGAATTATTCTCTTGGCAAATTATTCAAAGCTGAAATTCATCAATTTTTGTAGATTGTAATCAATCGCAGGCGGCGTGAAGGAGTTTTACAGTCCGAGCAGGGATAACAGGGACGTCAAATTTTGTAAGGGAAAAATCATTTTGGTTTTGCCCGAATTATTATCATTCAGAGGGCCGAAAGTTTAAAAAGCCAAATATCATTATTAAGTGGGGCAGACGTTTTGTTTTTTTGGGCTGAATTTGTGCCTCATAAATGAGGGTCGAGATTCAATTGTTTTGTGTGACTAATAAATTGTAGAGGAAGACTGAATGCACTGAGCGTTTGATTGTGTTTACCACAGTTTGGCTTACCATCGAGCCACACTTTCATGCTGTAGCAGACTTCCTCTCAGAGGAGCTGAATGTTGAACTGATATTATTTTGTTGAGCAAACTTGTTCAAGGGTATCAATACTCTAAGTTATATGTGCAGATTTGGGGCTGAATCTGTGTTGTTTCTCCTGTTGAAGAATATATTGTATCGCTAGTGTTTTTTTTTGGGACGTAACAGCCACCGACAGCCATACACATTGATCAACAAACTACTGATATTGCCACGGGGGTATGCGTTCTCTAGTTGATGGGATCTCCACAAGCTACAGGAAGCTGTATTTGCTTGGCAAGGGACGTGACTGTCAATTGAGAAATTGTTCAGGGCATATTCAAGTTTGGTAAAATTTCTTTGAAGTCAGAGACCGCATCACCAGTAAACCCATTTAAAACTGGGGCGAATTCTCAGAAGTTTGCTGTTGTAACAGAGCAGAACTGTTTGTTGTTCATCACTGTTCCCAGAACTCACGCTTGTAAAATTATGGTCGGCATCTAAACCGGTGGTTGAGCAGCATTCTGGACGTAGAACAAATTCTGGGCACTTCACTGGGCGAGGAACGATCATCTTGCACTAAGTTGAGTCAACACATCAGTACCAGGTTCCTCTATAACAAATTTATGCTTTGCAATTAAATTTTAATTGGTTGTATGAAACTGCATATCTGAAACATATATTTTTCTGGGTTGCTTATCAAAGATACAATTGGTCTGATGGCTGTAGCATCATATTATAGTGACCAGAAATTTATTTGATGACATCTGAAACACTGCCATTAGAAGCATTTTTATATACAGGGCCTCTCAGTCTCTGTATGCCTCATTTCAGCTGTAAAACTGAATTAGTGCAATGCTGAGTTGAGACAACTCAGAATTGCACATACAACATTGTGCAAGAAATCTGTTTGCTAAAACACTTCACTGGAAAATATATAGTAAACTCAGAAGAACAGTGGTCTTTCCATTGGCTGAACCATGGAAGAACTTCTAAACAGATGGATGAAAATAAAAGCAGAAAACCAGAGAACTAATCAGAACAGCAGACCCTTCTCCAAGGAGGTACATAAATTGCTCCAACAAGAGCATCCGAGGAATAAACAAAGGGAAGAAGAAGTGGGAAACTGGCTGTTGGTACAAGGGATGGACTTAAAAGATGAAAGATCATAAATTGACTTTTCCATGTTGAAGGAACTGGAATCCTGCCTTTCAAAGGTACAGCAATCTGATTGGTGTTTGAATTGGGCTTTGAAGCCAGCTATGCTTGCATTAATACAAGCCAGATTCTTGGAACATCCTAGTGAGAGAGTCCAGCTGATAGTTGCCTCTTGCTTCAGCGATATCTTGAGGATAACAGCACCCTACCTTCCCTACAATGATGATATTATGAGAAGAATTTTCAGATTGATAGTAGGAACCTTTCAGGATTTGGGCAACTGTGCAGGCTCTACATTTAGGAGGAAGTTTAAGGTTCTTGAAGCCATGGCCTTGGGCCGAACTTATGAGATCATGTTCCATCTTGAGTGTGATGACCTGATTTTGCAGATGTTCCGATGCTTCTTTAGCATTAGGAAACATCATCCTGATATTGTCATAGCACACATGCAGTCCATCTTGTCGTCATGTATGGGACACGATGAGACCATTTGCCGGAAGTTGCAAACTAGGTTGCTGAACATTTGGAGGAGGAAGCGGTTGGTCTCGCCTGCTGCTTATGAGCTAGCCCAAGGGCTAGTTGAGCAGAACATTGAGTTTCTCAGGAGACAGTTGACCAGGGAGGAGCAGCTCCAGTTTGGTCGGTCAGGCAGCAGAAATGAGCTGAGGAGGAGGGGACTTTGCTTCATTTGCAAAGAACCTTGGGGGCCTGATCACTCATGTGTGAGAGATGCAGATGAGGTGGCAGAGGTAGAGCAGGTAGACATTCCATCCGTATGCCAGGGTGAGGGCTCTTCTTCAGATGAGTCCATGGGATCAGTTGAGGATGCTTCTGGGGAGCGAGAGCAGCCACGCAGAGATGATGATGACAGCAGACCAGAGCTGTGTTCTAGTGTGCAAGGTGAGCAGTCAAGGGACTGCATAGGTGATGCTCTGGGTGATGAGTCACTTGTGACGATTCAGCCAGAGCAGCATATGATGGAGCCTGAGTCAACAGAGGAAGATACTATGGACATCAGGCATGACATTTCCTTGGGTGAGATCCAGATGGGCACCCACATTGAGCCTATGATAGATATGCAGCTAACATTGGGGTCAGCCCTTGAGGAGGAGCAGTCAGATGCGCAGACACCAGTTGCAGATCCATATCCTCTAGAGACATTGGAGGTCGATGGGATAGTTTTGCAGGGAGCTAGGGCACTAGCAGGTACAGAGGTATTGGATAATGGTCGCAGACAGCGGTATCATCGGCTTCAGACGGACCTTCGAGTTTTGAGAGAGAAGGCCACATCAGTACGGGAGGCCATTTTGTTGCAGGACCAGGAGCTGGAGAGTATGAGAGTGACTTGTCCCAAGTCGGCGGCCAAGTTGGTCCGCATTGGGGAACGACTAGATTCCCTGATGGTACAATCAGAGGGCAAGTTGGAGCATCCATCTTTGGGCCGACACATTGATGAGGTGTCGACAGATGTACCCGCAATCAGCAGAGCTGCAGTATTTTCAGTGATTAGTACTCTCCAGGAGTACATCGATGGGGCTTGCAGCATATCTTGCCCACTTTGGCCCATTATAGGGAGAGGGGCTTCTTCCTACAGGCAGCTTTCTTTGACAGATAGGGCAGATCAGTGTGAGTCGATTACGGGCTGGCAGCGACACTCTAGGCATATTCCATATGCAGTTGTTGCTACATCGGATTCTTCTTCCAGAATGGACTGGCGGGAGATCATGAGTTGGTACCCTCTTGGTGGTACAGTATTCTTCGTAGGGAGCATAGCAGAGCAGGGGCCCTTGGACATAGTTGTTGTTACAGGTTCCAGTTGGCAGGAGGGCACCGATTGTCGTTAGTTCAGGACTCCTTCCCGATTTCAGGAGAACAGGATCAGCGTGGGATTGAGCCAAGAGTTGGATTGGAGAGAGGTGATGAGTTGGTATGCAGTTGGTGGAGCAGCTTATACAGTTATAGGTACAACACAACAGGGGCCAGGGAGCATTGATGCTTGTTGGCCGACTTCATTTCATGGGGCATCAGCTATAGTCAGAGGCAGTGTGCAGCCCGAGCCGTGGGACTTGGGCGATGATAGGCCAGGGTGGCGATGGGATCCAGGAGGATTGTTTGTTGATTGGGACAGAGAGAGATCAGTTTGGGATCCCGACATTGAGGGGTCTGTTCTGAGAGGTTTGACACAGGTGCACGGCAGCACCCAGAGGTTGGTATGGGATCCAGGCATTGGGTCTGAGAGGCGGCAGGCCAATGGAGTGGTCCACCTATTTCGATTGCTTGAGGGCAAGCAATCTTGGGGCGGGAGGTCTGTAATATTCCCATTTTTGGTATCATCCATAACAGGGCTAGGAGGGACTTCCAGAGTTAGGAGCAGACAGGTCACAGGTACAGATTGGTGCTATCCGTGGGCTCAGGAGCTTTTCAGAGGAGTTTTGAGGAGTTTTCATGGTGTCTGGAGGCATTCGCTTGATATACTCCATCATCCGAGCAGTTTGGCTTTCGTTCCGATGCATTCCGATAACTTTCGGAATTTTGAGTTATTTATGGGCTTAACTCAGCTGATTATGCTCAAGGTGGCATTCCGGGAGGGATACACGATGGAACACCTTAGTGTAATAGCTCATCGGAACCGGGACGAGGAGACCTACACGATGGGACAGTTAGATAGAGATTTCAATGACCGGAGGAGGCGTGGTAGCTGATATACCCTTTTCTACATTAAAAAGGAATATTTTATAATATTTTAATAAAAAGGGAAAAGTGCTCCATAAATAAAATAATAATAAAATAATGCTCTAGAAGGCTCCAAGGGATCTATAAAAGAAAGGGATGTGGCCATTGGGAGACATACTTGGAGTAGATCATTTGCTTGTGTATGAGAGGTTTGAGGACGTGGTTCTCTACTTCAGCCATAGGCCTAGGACGGAAACCCTCGGGTGAATTGTGAGTGTTGGACGAAAACCCAACTCTCTTGAGGAGACTTCACTTAGGAGTTTCACAGAGCTTCAAAGTTTGGTGTGAGGATCATTCAGATCTTCAACTTGGGCTTCATCGCCTGCTGTCTGGCCACTGTCGGGAGAGAGAGTGCAAGAAAGGCAGCTTTGTGGCCGCACGTCTCAAAGTAGCCTTATCTTGGTGGCCAGCTTATCTCAAGATTATTCGGGCTGATTCCATATGTAAACCCTTTCTATTATCTATAATAAAAGCTGAGATTTTCCTTCTGTTCTATATGGTATTGGATCGCAGTGTTTCCTGTCATTTATTTTACATGGCAATCTTCTGTTGAATACATGTTTATTTTACGGCAAAATTATGGTATTCAGTCTTTTTCTGCATTTTAGTTAAAATATCCCATCCGGGATATTACAGAGTTTCCATGGTGTCCGGTGGCATTCGCTTGATATATTCCATCATCCGAGCAATTTCGCTTTCGTTCCGGTGCATTCCAACAACTTTCGGAAATTTGAGTTATTTATGGGCTTAAGTCAGCTGATTATGCTCAAGGTGGCATTCCGGGAGGAATTCATGATGGAACACCTTAGTGTAATAGCTCATTGGAACCGGGACGAGGATACCTACATGTTGGGACGGTTGGACATGGGTTTCAGTGATTGGAGGAGGCGTGGTAGCTGATTTACCCTTTTCTGCATTAAAAAGGAATATTTTAATAAGAGGGAAAAGTGATCCATGAATAAAATAATACTCTAGAAGGTCCCAAGAGTTCTATAAAAGAAACGGACGAGGCCATTGAGAGATATCTTTGGATCATATCATTTTATTGTATGAGAGGTGTGAGACGTGGTTCTCTACTTCAGCCGTAGCCCCAGGACGGAAACCCTCAGGTGATTTGTGAGTGTTGGACGAAAACCCAACTCTCTTGAGGAGACTTCACTCAGAAGTTTTGCAGAGCTTCAGGGATTGGTGTGAGGATTATTCAGATCTTCAACTTGTGCTTCATCATCTTCATTGGGTTCAGTGACAGTTTTTCCGTAGCCGATTTGCAGCAGTCTTCTTGTCGAGCCGTCTACATCATTGCCAGAGTCATTCATCAGTTGGGCCAGAGATCTTTCTGGGTTTTGCTCCGCTTGCTTGGCAAGCTCAGGTTCTGCTGTTCCTTTATGTTGATGTACTTTCTACCATAGATTAATAAAATGGCTCAGTGATTTTATCAGCATCCATTGTGTTATATTGGTGGCTGTGTTTATTTCTGTTTATTTTGCTGCTTAAGTCTATTTCTGCATTTTTAGTTAAAATATCCCAATTGGGATATTACATCCAGGAAGTGTTCCTCCAAACTAATGTTTCAAAACTCAGACTCCGATTCCAACACAGCCGAGGGTCGGCTCCGACTCAGACTCCGACTCAGTATCGGCTCGGCCGGTTCGATTTCAATGACTCGGTCTTCATAAAAATTACATTAAATATTAATTTTTTTATAAAAAACATAATTTTAAAGATTTTCGTTCATGTTTCCAAACACAAAGCATTACAATATAGACAAAAGACGACATATGATCAAATTAGGCTCATGAATATATCCATTATATCAAAATTTCACCCAGTGCATTGTCCAATACATGATGATGATAAAGAGATCAAAACAAAAAGCATAACCAAGGAGGCTCTAAATGGCCTCTACAACAAAACAGGAATAGTCACTACTGCTAGAAATATGACAAGGCAATCTCCTCTACCTCAAACTCTGAACCAGAGGGGAAATTTCTCGCTCCTCCTCCTCTGAATCAACATCCTCAACTAGAACTGTAACACGTTCAGCCTGAGATAGACGAGTTATGCGCCTCTGTCGTGGCTGAATAGAGGAAGTGGCTGCGGCTGCAACTGTTGGACTTGGGAATGGGCCTACCACTAGTGGATCTGCATTGAGCAGAGCCTCTACCTATGTATCAAAGTCCATCCCCACACCAATATCCTCATCAGAGTCAAACTCTGGTGGACAAGACTCCACTACCCAATCTGATGTTGGATCAATATCCTCCAACACAATGGGATCTGAATCAGTCTTTTGTTCAGCATTTGGTTGCATCTTAGTCGGAGGTTGTACTGGATATACACTAGATCATTTAACCGTTTTTGCTCCAAACAGATTCTCTTCTTTGTGTGAATCCTCTCAAAGACAAACCAATTGCGCTCATACCCAGAAGCACTGCAAGTTTGACTCAAAATGCAGATTGCAAACCTCTGCAATTCAGGACAATGGCTACCAAATGCCTCCCACCATTGTGCTGCAAAAAATGAGTTTCAGTTAGCTCAACAAATTATATCAAACTTTGAAATTATAAACAATTATACAAAATAATAAAATATGAATTTGAAAACTGATATTCTTTGTTTACCTGGCTCATCTGATTCCCTTGCAATCCTTGCAAGGTTCTTACTAAAGGTACTTGTGGCTTGGCTGAACACAGTGATCTGATTGTGTATCAACAACTGGCCACTCTCTGTGGGGATCATGCGATCAATGCAGTCAATCAATCCATCTCTAAGCTCCCCAGTCAAAGCTCTTGCTTCCTGAGCTTTAAAATGATACCTTGGGTTCAAAAAATAGCCAGCTGCATGTATAGGGCGATAGAGTTTATTGTTCCATCTTTGATCAATGATTGCCCAAATGGGCCCACACTTACCCACTTTGTCCTTGCATGTTGTCCTTATTTTCTCCTTTTCTTGATCCATAGCCTCATAAATGAAGCCCGTAGCCAATCTTTCCCCATCCACCAACCGCCACACCTTAACCAGTGGCTCAACAAGTTTCACAATCTCTACTGCCTTTTTCCAAAATATTTCTTCAGTAACTTTCTTTTTCACATCTTTGCCATCTTGATTGCGAGCCCACCGACATTCATTCCATTCATCACTAGAAAACAAATTTTGCAAGTTTCTATGTTGGGAAAGCATAGATTGCAATGTCAAAAAATTTGTTGCAAATCTAGTGATGACGGGCCTAATAATTTCCTTGCCCTGTGTGTTTCCTCATTAGATTCAAAATCCATGAGTGATTGTAAATATATTTTGTGATGTTTTTGGCATGCTCTATAGTGTTCTTGATCCAATCTATTTTACCAATATCCTCAAGCATGAGGTCTATGCAATGTGCAAGACATGGGGTCCAAAAGATGGTTGGTTGTTTTTCCTCTAACAATTTACCAACAAGAACATAGTTAGAGGCATTATCTGTGATGATTTGAACAACATTTTCCACCCCCACTTCTTCAACAACCTCATCCAAAAGCTGAAACAACAAGTGTCCATCTTTCACCCTATCAAATGCATCAACTGATCTTAGAAACATGGTTCCCCGTGGGCAAAAGACAAGAAATTTTATGATGGTACAGTTCCTCTGATCAGTCAATCCATCCGACATGATGGTACATCTTGTGTATGCCCATGAGTTCTTGAATTCTTTCAAATAATCATCAATGGACACAATCTCTTTTTGCAAAAGAGATCCTCTTAACTCATGCATAGTAGGGCCTTTGAATCCCTTTCCAGCAGCGTATATGGCATCAAATATAGGTTCCTAATATGGTGAACGAGTAGCATTGAAGGGAATATCAGCATCATACCACCATCTAGCAATGTAATCACAAGCAGTTTCTCTCAATTCCTTTTTCCAATGCTTATCTTAAGTGGGTTGAACTTGACCTCTACTTGTAAGACTAGGACCTTGTGCACTATCATAGGGAGAAGAGGGTGTGAAAAAACTTTTGATAATACCCCTATTTCTCATTGCACCCTTACCCTTTTCAGAAATAGACTCCATAGAGGGAGGAACATAGCGAAAGGGGTTTGATGCATCAGTGCAAGGGATTGATTCGGGTAGTACCCATAATTTTATTCATTGTAAGGTAGCCAAGGAATTGAATTGCTTCCTATACCCAGCACTAGAATGTCAAGTGATGGTGCAAATGGAGGAACTATAAATTGCTCTGGAAAATACCATAACATCAGGCTAACCATGGGGAAATATGTATTTAATAGTCCAATGCTTTCCATTCCAATGGGAGGTGTTGATGTTGTACTAGGAGTACAATGGTTACAATCTTTGGGGATGGTAGCTTTTAATTTTCAAGAACTTTTCTTGAAATTTTTTTCAGAAAGAAAGGAAGTCGAATTACGGGGTATCACAGGGAAGCCGGGAAATATAATAAGCCCTAATGTCATGACAAAGCTTCTGGATAAAGAACAATGAGGCGTAATTGCACAATTATGCTCACTAGAAGTTCCAACATCAAAATCATCTATTTCTCCAGATCTCCAAAAAGTCTTGGACAATCATTCCAAAATGTTTGAAACTCCAAAAGGACTCCCACCTATTCCTAATCATGATCATGCTATTCATTTGATTCCAGGAAGTGTTACTCCAAACTAGTGTTTTAAAACTCGGACTTGGGTTCCAAAACAGCCGAGGGTCGGCTACGACTCCGACTCGGTATCGACTCGGCTGATTCGATTTCAATGACTTTGTCTTTGTAAAAAATACATTAAATATCAATTTTTTTATAAAAAAAACATAATTTTAAATATTTTCATTCATGTTTCCAAACACAAAGCATTAAAATATAGACAAAAGACAACATATGATCAAAGTAGGCTCATGAATATATCCATTATATCAAAATTTCACACAGTGCATTGTCCAATACATCATGATGATATAGAGATCAAAACAAAAAACATATCCAAGGAGGCTCTAAATGGCCTCTACAACAAAACAAGAATAGTCACTACTGCTAGACATTTGACAAGGAAATATCCTCTACCTCAAACTCTGAACTAGAGGGGGAAACCGCTCGCTCCTCCTACTCTGAATCAACATCCTCAACTAGAATTGTAGCACATTGAGCCTGAGATAGACGAGTTATGCGCCTCTGTCGTGGCTGAATAGAGGAAGTGCCTGCAGCTGCAACTGGAGGACTTGGGACTGGGCCTACTACTAGTGGATCTGCATTTAGCAGAGCCTCTACCTGTGTATCAAATTCCATCCCCACACCAATATCCTCATTAGAGTCAAACTCTCGTGGACAAGACTCCACTACCCAATCTGATGTTGGATCAATATCCTCCAACACAACAGGATCTGAATCAAGTCTTTTGTTCAGTAATTGGTTGCATCTTAGTCGAAGGTTGTACTGGACATACACTAGATCATTTAACCATTTTTGCTCCAAACGGTTTCTCTTCTTTGTGTGAATCCTCTCAAAGATAGACTAATTGTGCTCACACCTAGAAGCACTGCAAGTTTGACTCAAACTGCAGATTGCAAACCTCTGCAATTTAAGACAATGACTACCAAATGCCTCCCACCATTGTGCTGCAAAAAATGAGTTTCAGTTAGCTCAACAAATTATAGTCAACTTTGAAATTATAAACAATTATAAAAAATAATAAAATATGAATTTGAAAATTGAAATTCTTTGTTTACCTGGCTCATCTGATTCCCTTGCAATCCTTGCAAGGTTCTTGCTAAAGGTACCTGTGGTTTGGTTGAACACAGTGATCTGATTGTGTATCAGCAACTAGCCACTCTCTATGGGGATAATGCAATCAATGTAGTCAATCAATCCATATCTAACCTACCCAGTCAAAGCTCTTGCTTCTTGAGATTTATAATGATACCTTGGGTTCAGAAAATACCCAGCTGCATGTATAGGGCGATGGAGTTGATTGTTCCATATTTAATCAATGATTGCCCAAATGGGCCCATAATTACCCACTCTGTCCTTGTATACTACCCTTATTTGCTCCTTTTCTTGATCCATAGCCTCTTAAATGAAGCCCATAGCCAATCTTTCCCCCTCCACCAACCGCAACACCTTAACCAGTGGCTCAGCAAGTTTCACAATCTCCGCTGCCTTTTTCCAAAATATTTCTTCATTAAATTTCTTTTTCACATCTTTGCCATCTTGTTTGTGAGCCCACTAACATTCATTCCATTCATCACTAGAAAACAAATTTTGCAAATTTCTAAGTTGTGCAAGCATAGATTGCAATGTCAAAAAATGTGTTGCAAATCTAGTGATGGCGGGCCTAATAATTTCCTTGTCCCCTGTGTGTTTCCTCATCAGATTCAGAAGCCATAAGTGATTGTAAATATATTTTGTGATGCTTTTGGCATACTCTATAGTGTTCTTGATCCAATCTATTTTACCAATATCCTCAAGCATGAGGTCTATGCAATGTGCAGCATATGGGGTCCAAAAGATGGTTGGGTGTTTTTCCTCTAACAATTTACCAACAAGAACATAGTTAGAGGCATTATCTGTGATGATTTGAACAACATTTTCAACCCCTACCTCTTCAATAACCTCATCCAAAATCTGAAACAACAAGTGTCCATATTTCACCCTATCAGATGCATCAACTGATCTTAGAAACATGGTTTCCTGTGGGCAAAAGACAAGAAAGTTTATGATGGTAGGGTTCCTCTAATCAGTCCATCCATCTAACATGATGGTACATCCTGTATGTGCCCATGAGTTTTTGAATTCTTTCAAATAATCATCAATGGACACAATCTCTTTTTGCAAAAGAGATCCTCTTAACTCATGCATAGTAGGGCCTTTGAAGCCCTTTCCAGTAGCATATATGGCATCAAATATAGGTTCATAATATGGTGAACGAGTAGCATTGAAGGGAATATCAACATCATACCACCATCTAGCAATGTAATCAGAAGCAGTTTCTTTCAATTCTTTTTTCCAATGCTGATCTAAAGTGCGCTGCACTTGACCTCTACTTGTACGACTAGGACCATGTGCACTATCAAAGGGAGAAGAGGATGTGAAAAAACTTTTGATAGTACCCCTATTTCTCATTGCACCCTTACCCTTTTCAGAAATAGACTCAATAGAGGGAGGAACATAGCGAAAGGTGTTTGATGTATCAGTGCAAGGGATAGATGAAGAACCCTCATAATCAAAAGTTGGGTTGGCAGCCATCATGTGTTGTATATTTCTCTTCCTCCCGATTTCAACCTCTATTTCTTTTTGGCTAGCTTTGTCTTCCTCAAACTTTTGAAATTGATCTCTCAACTCCTTCCTAATTTCCCCAATTTTTTATATTGGTGCTTCACATGGAGTAATTCGGCCTCTAAGACCATCCAAATGTAGTTTCAGTCTATGAGTGCCCCCTCCACCCCCCTTAATTTTTCTCTTACAAAATTTGCAAAGCATTTGATCATCAACCATTTCAGCATATGCCCAAGCAGCGTCTTTCATTCTAGGGGCCATTTTGGACAGATTTTTTGACTTGGAAAGGAAATGTTTAAATCTGAAAATGAAAACAAAAAAAAACTATTCATTCTATGTTCATTTCTAAGTTGCAAGAAACGTCCTCCCTAGCCTCGTTTCAGGCAATAAACGAAAGGGAAATGGGGAAACCTGTATCGTACGGATGGGAAACACGTTTTCGGTCGTACTGGTACGTTTCCCGTCTGGGAAACGGTACTAGTACGGCTGGAAAGACGGTTCCCGACCGTACAACAGCGTTTCCTCCCAAAACATCGTTAAATTTTGATTTTTTTTTTCTTTTTTTTTGGGATTTGTGCAATGTAATATTATTTTATTTGTCTTAATTCTATCTTGGACGCTTCTAGATGGGTTTCTAAAGTTATAAAAAGGGGATTTGCCTCATTCTCTCATCCAACGAATTGAGCAAGTAGTTTCACTTGGAGAAGAGCGATTTTGGAGAGGAGAAAGGAGGAAGAGAGTAGTGCTTCAGCTTGGGTGCTTTCACCATTGAGCAAAGGAGATTTCAACAGCAAGAGAAAGAGATTTGAGGAGCAGATTTGGAGTGCGAAGTTTTCAGCTACGGCATTCTTGGTTTTTGGCTTAGCTACATCCATATTTTTCTTGTTTTTTCTGGCATTTTGGGGTAGCTTTAGCTACAAAAAAATAATTTGGGTAAGAAGCATTCAATTTCTTGGTTTTTTCTCATTGTTTTGTCTATTTTTCGAGGGTTTATGCTACCAAAATTATAAAAAACGTTTATTTATGTATAGATTTGTTTTTTTATTTTTTTTGCAGCAATGGCTTCTTCCATCCAAGGTTCAAGTGCAAACCCCAAGGCCAACCCAAGGGCTGAATATTATCCTCTTTGGAGGCATGTTGAGAAGCTGCAAAGATGTGGAGGTGGTGGCTCATGGGAATGGCGGTGTACTCTTTGCAATAATTCTTACAAGGGCTCTTACCCAAGAGTGAAGGCACATATTTTACATGGAGGAGGATAGGGGATTGCAGGTTGCATGAAAACATCAAACCCTATGGCAAGGAGGAAATATCAAAGAGAGCAAGATCAGGCTGATGGAATCAAAAGAAAGCATGATGATTTTAGTCAAGCTAAAAATCCAGCAAACAGTGAGCCAAGGATTGTAATTGAAGCAAGTAAGACGAGAGGCACTCAACAACCAAAACAACCACCATCCAGAGGGGCATTTGGTACAATTCAAGATAGCAGGATTTATAAACTGGTGAATGTGTAAGGACGAGAAGAAGTTGATTCCGGAGTGGCTCAGTGCATATATGCATGTGGTATCCCATTCAATGTTGTTTGCTCCCCTTACTAGCAAGATATGATAAGGGCAATTAACAAAGCTCCTCAAGGGTACAAGGGGCCCAACTATGAGAAAGTTAGAACTTGGCTTCTAAAAATGAGAAGGATATTATGGAGGATGTGTGTAATATTCCCAATTAGCAATAGCTAATTGGAAATATTAATTTTTGACTACTTTACTTTAATAAAGTTAAGTTAGAAATAAAGTGGGTGAAGAGGGACACTTAACTCACACTTAGGATAAAAGCATTTCCTAAAGTCACTTGAAAAACATGATTAATTGGCACCGTGGGGCCTAGAGGTCGAAGTGGAAAAATGAAAAGGACAACGTAGGCAATGTGGGCCCAAGCCAGCACAGAGAGAGAGGGACAGGGTGGCTCAAAGAGACAGCGTAGTTGATGGTGGGGCCTAGGTGAGAGAAAGCTCTCCAAGCATAAAAAGGGAGAGGGTCTCCTCATTTCATTCATTCTGATTATGCATCTTTGTTGTTTGTCTTTTGACATTGAGCACGCTTGCTGTTGAGCAAAGTCTGCACGTACTATTCAGTACACCGAGTGTATCCGTGCGGAGATCCCAACCTCAGCCCCGGGGAACTTCGAGTGCCTGCTCGAGTGAGGAGTTCCATATTTGTTTTTCCAGAGAGAGTTGCAACAACCACAGTTGGGAGCATTCACTGGAAGAGACAGCGCAGTCAGTGAGAGGGAGGATGCAGTCTTGGAAGGAGGTGGTTCTGGATTGAGGGTTTATCAGGGGATTCAGCCCGGGAGAGTTGGAAAGGAGTCTGCCCTTCCCTATCCCATCATTTTGGTAGAGTCAGAGGCCATTATTTTTCGCAAATCATTTAGGGCTAGCGTTTCTCATTGGGGAATAGCGTAGTGCCTCAAGGGAGTCATTTTCGGAGGTCAGCCATTTTCAGAAATTTTTCTGGGCTTTTCTAGGTATTGGGTGGAGAGGCCATTTCCAAAGTTTCACAATTTTTCGAGGAGGGAGCAGCCCCAAATAGTCATTTCATTCGAGCAATAGCAGCAACACAGCAGCAGCACCAACAGCACTGGAGATTACGCAATCTTTGAGGGAGCAGCCATTCCGCGTTATCTTCTGAGAGTATTTCTACGCTTGCCTAGTGCAAGCCAAGGTGCCATCATTCTGATCACCTTTTGTACTCATTCCATATTTCACTATTAATAAAATGGCTCAGCGTTCTCCATATTGTCTATTTTTCTTATGATGTCTCTCTAGTTGCTGTAGTTCTTTGTTTATGTGCTTTATATTGTTGTTTATTTCCATTCGGGATATTACAGTGGTATCAGAGCTCATAGACTTGGCTCAGCCTGTGGAGAAGATTGTCTATGACACCAACAGGTAAACCATACATCTGTTACTGAGGGAGGAAGTACAAAGACCAGGAGCGGAGGTTAGAGATCACCTTCGGGGAAGGTGACGGCATTCAAGTGGTGGACGCAGAGGAGGAGGAACCAATGGCGGAGGAAAGAGATGCCGAGAAGGAGTTTGGGGAAATTCTCCTCAAATCAGTGCAGGATTTGTCGAGACGGATAGAAGAGATGGGGCAAAGGTTCACGACAAAGTCTAGACAATGTGAGACCCCAAGGGGTTTCCATATCAAAGAGGGCTCGGGCACATCCCATCATTTGCAGGAGCACATTACAGCGCAGCAGATGGCATCACACACACCTCCCCGTTCCACGATGCCTACGTTTCTTGCCGCAGACATTGGGGCAGGAGCACAGCAGGAGCAAGAACCAACACACATGGGAGATTAATTTGCTGAATATCAGTCCTACAGTCAGGAATTCAGATATGCCCTCACATTCCATGACTTCGTTCAGCTCAAGCGGGACAGCAATCCCCGCAACCATCATAGGGGTAACAGGTACTCACATGACATGGATGTACAATGCACTATAGGCAGGTTCTATCTACCGAAATTTGACGGATCATCCAAGTGTTCGGCAAAGGCTTAGGTGGAGAAGTTGGATATATATTTCCAGCTTAACCAGATGGCAGAGCTAGAGGCCATCAAGGTGGCGGCGCTGCACCTGGAGGGCGAGGCCCATGAGGAGTAACAGCATATGCCGAGTTTACACAGAGGCTGATAGAGCGATTTGATCAGAGGGATCCAGAGGAGCACTTTGTTGAGCTGACTAAGCTCAAGTAGACCGGAAGTTCGAACACATACATTTCAGAGTTCTTGAGACTTTCCGTGATGGTGCTTGATTTATCCGCAACCCAGATGACCTATATGTTCATAGAAATATTGGCAGAGCCTCTATGGGGGTTAGTTAGATCGACGAGGCCAGCTACACTCCATGATGCAGTTGGGAGGACTCGAGATTTGCAGGATGCACTACCTCGGACTAGAGTTCCTTTTCCCTAGAGACCGGCATTCCAGCCAAAGGGGAAGGACATGAGGGTTCCGCCTCCAAAGGGGAACCAGGGCAGAGGGCTTGTGGATGACAAGACCAGGAGAGATCTGAGGCAGAAGAGGCTATGTTTCACATGCCAGGAGCCATGGGCACCAGGACACCGTTGTGCTGCGGGAAGGCACATTACATTGAGGTCTTCTCCGACAGTAGCGGGGAAGAGGAGTATGAGGAGATAGAGGCAGGAGGCAGTAGCGCAGCGTAGAGGGGAGATCATCTGCCACCTCCACCACTAGGAGCGGGAGGTGCAGCGTTTGCACCTACTGGGGGAGCCCATGCTTCTTTGCAAGGAGTTCCCAAATACTTAACACTGCGTGTCCGAGGCACAGTGCGGGGACAACATGTTTCAGTATTAGTGGACAGTGGGGCCACCCACAATTTTATTGATGGCCAGTTGGTAGAGCGAGGGGCATACCAATGGAGAGCTTTGATGGATTTTCGGTACTGGTTCCAGGTGACATGACTATGCAGTGTGCCAGGTATGTACTAGCCTTGGTAGTGACTATGGGGACTTACACCCTGACAAATCACTTCTTCGTGGTGGACATTCCGAACACCAACGTGATATGGGGGTGCAATGGTTGATTACGTTGGGGAAGGTCACCACTGATTGGGAGACCTTGGAGATGGAGTGGACGGATAAGAAGATTGGGAGGCACGAGAAGATTCGAGGTATGCACACCTATCCACCACAAACAGTTTCAGCACACTGGATGGAGGAAGATTTCTGGAAGGGAGACATAGAGTGGGCAGTGGAGCTGCGTGTTTTAGACACAAGATCTATAGGGCAGGCCGTACACCCAGATGTACAGTCCATTTTAGATAGATATGCCATGGTTTTCGGAGAGATACAACTAGGGCAGCCGCCATATTGGGGGTTTGAGCACACGATTGAGCTAGAGAAGGGTATCCAAGTTGTCATCACTACACCCTATAGGCATCCTAAGGCCTACCAGGATGAGATTGAGAGGGCCATCCATGAGCTCTTAGCTCTTGAGCACATCCATCCTAGCACTAGCCCCTTTGCTTCTTCAGTGGTGTTGGTGAAGAAGAAGGACGACACACTGAGGATGTGCATTGACTACAGGGCCCTAAACAAGAAGACCATGAAGAACAGGTAACCCATCCCACATATAGATGAGTTGATGGGTGAGCTGAGGGGGTCGAAGTTCTTCTCGAAGATTGATTTGAGATCTGGGTACCATCAAATTCACGTGAGGGAGCAGGATATTCCCAAGAATGCTTTCAGATGTCATTATGGTGATGCCTTTTGGGCTGACCAATGCTCCAGCCACATTTCGGTCATGCATGAATCACATCTTCCACAGTCACTTGAGGAAGTTTGTGTTAGTGTTTTTAGATGACATCTTGATTTACAGTAGGTGATTGCAACTGAGGAGCTTTCGCCCACCGATGATGAGGGGCATCTGGTGCTACAGCCGGAGGCCATTATTGATACTAGGGAGAGGCAGCTATGGAGCAGGACAGTCAGGGAGCACCTGGTGAGATGGAGGAACCTACCGGATGAGGATGCTACTTGGAAGAGTGAGAAGATTTTCCAGCATCCATCATTGCAGTTGCTTGAGGACAAGCAACGTTTTGTCGGGGAGGACTGTAATATTCCCAATTAGCAATAGCTAATTGGAAATATTAATTTTTGACTACTTTACTTTAATAAAGTTAAGTTAGAAATAAAGTGGGTGAAGAGGGACACTTAACTCACACTTAGGATAAAAGCATTTCCTAAATTCACTTGAGAAACATGATTAATTGGCAACGTGGGGCCTAGAGGTCGAAGTGGTAACATAGGGAAAAGGACAGTGTAGGCAATGTGGGCCCAAGCCAGCGCAGAGAGAGAGGGACAGCATGGCTCAAGGAGACAGCGCAGTTGATGGTGGGGCCTAGGTGAGAGCAAGGCTCTCCAAGCATAAAAAGGGAGAGGGTCTCCTCATTTCATTCATTCTGATTATGCATCTTTGTTGTTTGTCTTTTGACATTGAGCACGCTTGCTATTGAGCAAAGTCTGCACGTACCGTTCAGTACACTGGGTGTCTCTGTGTGGAGATCCCAACCTCAGCCCCGGGGGACTTCGAGTGCCTGCTCGGGTAAGGAGTTCCATCTTTGTTTTGCTGGAGAGAGTTGCAGCAACCACAGTTGGGAGCATTCACTAGAAGAGACAACGCATTCAGTGAGAGGGAGGACGCAGTCTTGGAAGGAGGTGGTTCTAGATTGAGGGTTTATCAGGGGATTCAGCCTGGGAGAGTTGGAAAGGGGTCAACCCTTCCCTATCCCATCATTTTGGTAGAGTCGAAGGCCATTGTTTGCAGCAGATCATTCAGGGCCAGTGTTTCTCATTGGGCAATAGCGTAGTGCCTCAAGGGAGTCATTTTCAGAGGTCAGCCATTTTCAAAAAGTTTTTTGGGCTTTTCTGGGTATTGGGTGGAGAGACCATTCCCAAAGTTTCACAATTTTCCAAGGAGGGGAGCCACCCCAAATAGTCATTTCATTCCAGCAGTAGCAGCAACATAGCAGCAACACTAGCAGCACTGAGATTACGCAGTCTTTGAGGGAGCAGCCATTCCGGGTTATCTTCTGAGAGTATTTAAACGCTTGCCTAGTGCAAGCCAAGGTGCCATCATTCTGATCACCTTTTGTACTCATTCCATTTTTCAGTATTAATAAAATGGCTCAGCGTTCTCCATATTGTCTGTTTTTCTTATGATGTCTCTCTAGTTGCTGTAGTTCTTTGTTTGTGTGCTTTATATTGTTGTTTATTTCCATTCAGGATATTACAATGTGCTGTCACCAATTTTTTCTTCTTGGAGTAGCTCTGGGGTTACCATAGTCTTAGATGGATGGATGGATACAAGGCGTAGACCATTGATAAGTATCATTGCCACTTCACCAAAAGGAGCAATGTTTCTAAAGCCGGAAGATTGTTCGGGAGAGGTAAAAGATGCACAATTCATTGCTGATGTCATTATCAAATCTATTGAAAAGTTGGTCCTAACAGGGTGGTGCAAGTTATCACGAATAATGCACCGGTATGCAAAGCTGCAGGTTTGATTATTGAGGGGAGTATGACCACATCTTTTGGACACCCTACATTGTCCACAATCTGAATCTAATATTAGAGGAGATCAACAATAAAGTTCCATGGATAAAGGAACTCACAGGGGAAGCAAGGGAAATTGTGAAATTCATCACCAACCACCACCAAACTCAAGCAATATTTCGAGAGTACTCCAAATTGGAGTTGTTTAAATTTGTTGAGACAAGACATGCGTCAAACTTCATAATGTTGCACCGCCTTATTGAGGTTAAGCAAGCATTAGTGTCTATGGTGGTGATTCAGCTTTGGGCAGAGTGGAAACGGGCAGATTCAGAGCGGGGATCTGCGGTGCGTAGATATTGCCTTGATGAGGATTGGTGGAGCAAGATAGATTTCTTGCTAATGTTCACAACCCCTGTATTTGAGCTTCGGAATGCTGACACCGACCAACCTTTCTTAGCAGAGGTATATGATGACATGGATTCCATGGTTGAGAAAACTACGGAAAAAATTTCACAGGAGTCGCCACAGCTGTGCAGATGATTAGTTTGCCGAATTAATGAAGAGAATATTTGTTGACAGGTGGAACAATTTCAACACTCCATTGCATACTTTAGCACATGCCTTGAACCCAAAATTTTATGACGAGGAACTTATTGCTCAAAGCAATGGGAAGAGGAAGGCACCCCATAAGGATAGAGAGGTGGCTAATGGGGTGAAAAAAGCCCTTATGAGAATTTTTCTAGCTCATCTACACAGGGAGGTGAAGGAAGAATTTGTCATTTTTGCTGCAAGTATAGATGATTATTCAGATATATCATCTTTGGAGGAGAGAAGCACCATGAATCTAGTTAGGTGGTGGATTTGTCATGGAGAAAATGGTGTACATTTGCAAAACCTTGCCATTCGCATCCTTTCACAAGTGGCAAGCTCTTCATCAACAGAAAGGAATTGGAGCACCTATGGTTTTAATCATTCTGTGAAGCGCAATAGGTTGGGCTCACAGAAGGCAGAGGAACTTGTTTATGTGAACTCCAACCTTTGGCTTGCATCTCATAGGGGTTCGGAATTTGGCAATGGTCCTTCTAAGGAGTGGAATGTGGATCTAGAAACTCCTGATTTGGATCTCTCTCTTGCTGCCTTGAATATTAAGGATCAGGATTGTAGAAGTGGAATTAGCCAAACATCTTCTTCAGCTACACCATCCACAGTTGAGCATGCTTCTGCTGCTATATTTGATAAGGATTCTGATAATGAGTATTAGACTTTTGACTTTATTGTACTTGCAGCCTCATATATATAATAAAGGTTGATTTTGAGATTTTGATATATAATAAAGGCTGGTTTTGGATATTCCGATATTGCTATTTTCATTATGTGTCTGTTATCAATGATCATTCATGAGTAAATGTGTTGTAACTTGTAAATTTGTAATAGTTTGTGCTTTGAATTTATGATTTATCATGTATGATTTCACATAACATTTCTTAAATGTCCTAAATTATATATATATATATACCATGTTTCCCCATTTCCAAAATTGGGGGAGGTCACGTTTCATATCGCTTCCCGTTTCAGAAAATCGTTTCCATTTCCCCATTTCGTGCAACTTAGGTTCATTTCTTTCACAAAAAACTATGTTTACCATTTCCAAATTTGCAAAAAAAATAAAACAAGAAAAGACAGATTTTAGAAGGGAAAAAAAATGCCTCTAGGCTCTAGCCTCCTCAATGCAACTCCAACAAACCAACTCCTCAATGCTGCTCCAAAGCTTGCCCAGTAAGCTCCCCACTGTTGCTCCAAAGCTTGCCCAAAGGACTCCTCAAAGTTGCTCCAAAACCAACTCCACAACTCTTCACAAATTCCTCACAAATGCTCACTCAAATGCAATGAGATAGATGTGAAGAAATGAGAGGGGTTGGGTAGCTTTAATAGGATAGAGAGGGGTTAGAACCTTGCATAAAACCCTAACAACAAATTAAAAGTTAGTTTCAAGTCTGATTTGGAGGCAAAGATGGGCCCACGGCCGGCTTGGAATAGCTCGGCCGGTTTAGCTCGAGCTCGGCCGAGCCGACCAGTTTGTGACCGAACTGGTTGAGTCGGTGTACGGCTCGACCGGCTCGGTCCCAAACTGGCCTCCAGACCGGTTTTTCTACCGAGTCCGTCCAGCCGAGGGTCTGGCTCGGTTGACTCGGCCGATTCCGAGCTGGTCCGGCCGATTTTTAAAACTATGCTCCAAACATCAGGCCTGACAGATATCCTTATGTCCAAAAGAGCAAAATTGAACGTATGATTGCAGAAATGTTAGAGGCTGGTATAATTCAACCTAGTCAAAGTTCTTTCTTTGCTCTAGTAGTATTGGTGCACAAGAAGGATGGATCATGGCGAATGTGTCTGGATTATAGGGAGCTCAATAAGCTCACCATTAAAGATAAATTTCCCATTCTTGTGATCGATGAATTATTGGATGAATTACATGGAGCAATTTATTTTACCAAGTTGGATCTTCGTTCAGGATTTCATCAAATTAGAATGAAGACTGAATATATTCCGAAAACAACATTTCGAACTCATGAGGGTCATTATGAATTTTTGGTCATGCATTTTGGCCTTACCAATGCACCTTCTACATTTCAAGGGTCGATGAATTCCATTTTCAAACCCTTCCTTATAAAATTTGTGCTAGTATTTTTTGATGATATACTAATCTACAACAGGTCTTGAAGGATCATGTTCAACATGTTGACAGGGTGCTCAAACTATTGGAGGAAAAACAATTATATGCAAAAACATCCAAATGTTTCTTTGGAGTACAAGAGGTGGAATATCTGGGTCATATTGTATCTCATGAGGGTGTTAGGGTAGACCCTAACAAAATTAAATCCATCAAGGAATGGAAAGTCCCCACAACCATAATGCAATTGCGAGGATTTCTCGGGTTAACAGCGTATTATCGCAAGTTTGTTAAGAATTATGGAAGAATAGAAGCACCTCTAACAACATTATTGAAGAAAGATGCATTTTCATGGAATCTTGAAGCAACTAAGGCCTTTGAACATCTTAAAGAGGTAATGTGCCTAGCACCGGTCTTAGCTACGCCAGACTTCACAAAAACCTTTATTGTGGAATGTGATGCCTCACGAAATGGAATTGGTGTTGTTTTATTGCAAGAAGGAAGACCCATTTCTTTTGAAAGTCGTCCAATCAAAGGAAAGTATTTACAGAAAGCTATTTATGAGAAGGAAATGTTGGCAATACCACATGCACTAAAGAAATTTCGACCTTACCTAATGGGAAGACACTTCAAGGTAAAAACTTATCATGATAGTCTTAAACACTTTTTGGAACAAAGACTATCTTCAGAAGAGCAGTAAAAATGGGTCACGAAGATGTTGGGTTATGACTTTGAAATCATCTACAAAAAAGGGAAGATAAATGTTGAGCAGATGCACTCTCAGGAAAGGATGAAGAGGTGGAAGCATTGCTTTGTGCCATTTCTATTATTCAACCAGATTGGATAACCGAAGCAAGTGATGAATGGAAGAAGGACGAAGAAGTGTGGACACTCATTCAAAAGTTGCAGCAAGATCCTAGTACATCTGATACATTTAGTTGGAAAAATGATTGCTTATGGTACAAAGATCGCTTATATGTTTGTAAGAATTTCCAACTAAAACAAAAGATTCTTCTGGAATTGCACACTTCTCCTTTAGGAGGACACTCAGGATTTTTAAAAACTTACCACAGGGTGAAGAAAGAATTTTTTTGGGATGGCCTTAAATCTGATATTCAAAAGTTTGTGGCGGAATGTTTGGTTTGCTAGCAAAATAAAGTTGAGACAATTAAGACCCCGGGACTTCTACAACCTTTATCCATTCCAAGTCAACGTTGGGAGGAGATTTCAATGGATTTTATCACAGGTTTACCTAAGTCTGAAGGAAAGAGTGTCATCATGGTGGTAGTTGATAGACTTACCAAGTATGCACACTTTTGTGCATTATCTCATCCATTTAAAGCAAATACAGTTGCTACTACATTTATGGATAGAATTCAAAAGCTACATGGAAGCCCAAGGGTTATTGTGAGCGATAGAGATCCCATTTTTACTGGAAATTTTTGGACGGAGTTATTTTCTTGTTTGGGTACTCAATTAGCTCATAGCTCATCTTATAATCCTCAATTTGATGGTCAAACTGAGATAGTAAATAAATGTTTGGAAGGATATCTTCGTTGTTTTGTATCTGATAAACAAACACAATGGGTCAAGTGGTTACCTCTTGCTGAATGGTGGTATAACACTTCCTTCCATACTGCAGCAAAAATGACCCCATTTATGGTACTTTATGGATATCATCCACCATCCATCACATCATCTTTAAGAGAAAATTCAAAGGTTCAAGCAGTGGAAGATCACATCGAGCATCAACAAGAAGTTCTCCAACTCTTAAAGGATAACCTGAATTTGGCACAAAATCGAATGAAACAATAGATAGATCAACATCGCAGCGAGAGAAGTTTTGATGTAGGAGACTGGGTATTTTTACGGCTACAACCATACAAAAAAATGTCCCTCAAGCAAGCTAAGAAGGATAATAAATTATCGCCAAAGTACTATGGTCCTTACAAGGTGTTGCAAAAGATTGGTACTATAGCATACAAATTGGAGCTTCCTGCTTCTTCGCGAGTACATCCAGTTTTCCATGTTTCATGCTTAAAGAAGGTTATAGGTGAAAATCTTCCAGTTCAAACAATATTGCCAGAACTTGATGAGGAAGGAAAAATCATATTGGAACCTGAAGCGGTCACGGAAACAAGAACTCAACAACTACGAAATCGATCAATTTCAGAGTATCTCATCAAGTGGAAGAACTTACCCACTGAAGATTCTACATGGGAGGATGAGAATTTTATACAGAAGCACCCAGAGGTACTCAAGCGTTGAGGACAACACTTTTTTGAAGGAGGGGCATGTTAGGTCCCTATATTACTAGTGTAGTCCTAGTCCCTTATTGTACTTATTGTTGTTAGTATCGCACCCTTATTGTTATTGTTATACCCCTGTAACCCCCATATTGTTATTATTGCGCCCTTACATTATTGTTGTTAGGTCGGCTAGGATTATATTGTGACCCCATGGAATCCTATATATCAAGGGAGGTTTTGTCATTTGTATCATCTAAGAATTGTTCATTTACGTAATGTAAAGGAGGTTTCCCCCTCGAAGTGGCTTATTTATAAGGCGTTGATCTCTCTTTTCTTCTATTTTTGGAGCTGGTTTCATAACAACTACTGTGGACATGCCATTCAATTAAAATGCACAAGCTCTTACCCAATGATGAATTCTTTTCTTTGTACCTGTATCCAACTGCACTAACCAAGACTCTACATGCACTTATTTATTCAAACCACACTTATCCACCAAGTCAGGACTAACATAACTATAATTAGATCCAGGGTCAATCAAAATAGAACTACTTGATCACAAAGCTTACCATCAAATGTAGGTGGTTTTGCTTTCTTAAACTCATCAAGAAAATATCCCCTGTCACTCCTTCAGTAAGGATGATAGTGATGACGATCATGATGCCTGTCAGAACTAGAACTAGAATTATACCTATGTCTATCACCTCTCCTATTTGGAGTGTCCAAGAACCTGCCATCTCTAATCGTGTCATCTCTATCCAACCTGTGACCACCGAGAGACCTACTACCATATGCTCCATTAGTCCCATCCGCTTGTCCATAGTTGATACGAAGTGGTCCCTGTTTTGCAATTCTGAAAGACTATGAAGGATGATTGCATTAACCCCATCTTGCTTTTCCTATGCCTGTATGAGTCTATCATTTTTTGCCTTGCAACTCCTTATTTCTTCCCTTAAACTTCTCAGTGTTTCTGCCAAGTCAGAAGAGTGCCAGACACCATGTTTCTCATCTAATTCATAGGGAGAATCTTTGTAGTCTACCATTGTGCTATTCATCTTTGATTTCTTTCCTGCAATATATATTATGTCAACTAAACCAAATCATAATAAACCAACGTACCTTAAAATAATTCAGGGAGGATATCTCATCTGCAAGATCAACCAATCAGCGTAATACATGTATAGATATAATCATATCAGCATATATACATATAACACATAGGTGTATCAATCTTATAAACTTCATTCTAGCTAGAGTCGAGTCATCAATGAATGACCATGTCACTACACATACCATGACCGCATGCATGACAACATCCACCATACCATATCAATGCCTTGTGCTACATGCATGACAACATCCAACATCTGACCACATCCTTGATGAAGACTTGTGCTACATTGCTAGTTGAGAATGTAGACTTCACTGGAATGAAGTGTGAAACCTTTGTCAATCGGTCCACAACAACCATAATGGAATCGTGCTGTCTCATTGTCCTCAGCAAACCTGTGATAAATCCCATGTAAATGACCTTCCATTTCCACTCTGGAATTGCGATCAGTTGTAGCATTCCACTTGGGTTTCTACACTATGCCTTTACTTGTTGACAATCTAATAACCTAGCCACAAACTCTGCTACGTCTCTCTTCAAGTTTGGCCAATAATAAAACTTCTTTACTGCGGTCAATGTCTTCTGATAGCCTGGGTGACCCGAATATGGTTTCGCATGAAACTCCCTCAAGATATCCATCTTGAGCTCACTATTGTCTAGCAGATATATCTAGTCTCTAAACCTGACCAAGCTACCTACTATGAGACGATAATCTAGATCATGTACTCCTGTACCTGTACCTGTATATGTACAACTACCTATACCTATACCTATATGTGTACCACTACCTCTACCTGAACCTGTACTCTGCAAAACCTATGCACAATCTCCATATACCTATCATCATGCTGACCTACCTGCAAGATCCTATCCTATAAATCTATCCCATAGGAGCTCATCGCTTCTATGTGTATCACTTGTATCCGCTAAGTGCATCTGCAACCTTGTTTTATTTACCTTTGATGTACTTGATCTCGAAGTCAAACACACTGATCGTGGCCAACCATCTAGTTTTCCTGGCATTCAAATTAGGCTAGTCAAATAGATACAGCAATCCACTATGATCACTTATCATTACAAACCGTTTGCCCAGAAAATAGTGCCTCCACATCTTCAATCCATGAATGGTCGCTTCCAACTCAAGATCATGTGTCGAATAGTTTTGCTTGTGCTCATTTAATTTCCGTGACTCATCGTGTACCACCTATCCTTTCTACATATGAACTCCACCAAGTCCTCTCTTGCAAGCATATGTACATACTACAAACTCTTTGTCCAGATCTGCGATATTTAACACTGGAGAGTGTGTCAGCAATTGCTTAAGCTACTCAAAACTGGCCTCACACTCTTCTTTGTCCATTCAAACTTCTTACCTAACTTTTGCAATGATGTAATAGATCAACTAATCTGTGAGAAGGTCCTGATGAGCCTACTATAATAGCCTGCTAATCCCATGAAGGATCTCACCTCATCCACATTCCTAGGAGCTTCTCACTCCATGAAGGTCCTTATCATCTCTAGATCTACTGTGATGCCCTCCTTGGAAACAACATGTACCAATTAATGTACCTTAGTCTGAAAGAAACTACATTTTCTAAGCTTAGCATACAACTAATGATCTCTTAGAAATGTCAACACTACTGTTAAATGTTCGGCGTGTTGTTCCTCATTTTTAGAATATGCCAGTATATCATCAATGAATACACTAACGAACTTGTCCAGATAAGGATGCAAAACACTATTCATCAAGCAAATAGACATAACTGGAGCATTAGTCAAATCGAAAGGAACTACAACAAACTCATAATGCCCATACCTGGTCTAGAAGGTTGTCTTGTGAATGTCATCCTCTTTGATGCGTACCTGATGATATATCGATTTTAGATCAATCTTTGAGAACACTATTACTCCCTTAAACTAATCAAAAAATTCTTCAATCCTCGACAACGGATACCTATTCTTGATGATCACTTTGTTCGAATTTTTGTAATCGATGCACAACCTGAGATTACCATTCTCCTTCTTGAAAAACAATATTGGTGCGCCCCATGGTGACACACTTGGCCTAATGTATCCCTTGTCCAACATTTCCTTCAACTGCAACTTCAATTATACCAACTCCGGTGTGCTCATCCTGTAAGGTGCCTTAGATGCTGGCGCTACTCCTGGTACAAACTCAATAGAGAAGTCTACTTCCCTGTGACATGGAAACTCTGAAAAATCTATGAGAAATACATCCTAAAATTGTTGTAGAACTGGGTACCTTCTCAAAATATTTGTATCCTCATCTTCCTTACCTTTGCTACAAGAAATATGCACTGCAAACAACACACACTGTTTCTTGCAACTGCGCGTGGCCTACATAGATGTAACCATTCTTACCGACATTACTTTCTTCTTACCCTATAAGACTCTTGGTTCCCCATTCTCATCCAAACACTCAATGGATTTGTCATAACAATCCACCTTGGTCCTGCGAATATATATCCATTCCATACCCATTAGCAAACTATATGATCCCAATGGCAATATGTTCAAGTGTGTTGTTGTGGACATGACATTCAACTCAAATGCACAAGCTTTTATCTAATGATAAAATCTTTTCTTTGTACCTATATCCAACTACACTAACAAAGGCTCTGTATGCACTTCTTTATTCAAACCACACCTATCCACTAAGTTAGGACTAACATAACTATAATTAGATCCAAGGTCAATCAAAATAGAAACAACTTGATCACAAAGCTCACCGTCAAATGTAGGTGGTTTTTCTTTTGTAAACTCATCTGCAAAATATCCCCTATAACTCCTTCTATAAGGATGATAATGATGATGATCACGATGCTTGTTAGAACAAGAACTAGAATTATACTTGTGTTTGTCACCTCTCTCCTATCTGGATTGTCCAAGAACCTGCCATCTCTAATCATGTCATCTCTATCCGACCCATGACCACTGGGAGACCTACTTCCATATGCTCCATTAGTCCCATCCTCCTCTCCATAGCTAATCCGAAGTGGTCCCTATTTTTGCATTTACGACAAACTTTGAGGGATGATTTCATTAACCTCAGCTTGGTTTTCCTGTGCCTGTATGAGTCTATCATTATCTGCCTTGCAACTCCTTATTTATTCCTTTAAAATTCTCAGTGTGTCTGCCAAGTCAGAAGAGTGCCCAACACCATGTGGCTCATCTGATTCATAGGGAGAATCTTTGTAGTCTACCATCTTGCTATTCATCTTTGATTTCTTTCCTGCAATGCATATTATGACAGCTAAACCAAATCATAATAAACCAACGTACCTTATCATAATTCAGTGAGGATATCTCATCTGCAAGATCAACCAATCAACGTAATACATGTATAGATATAATCATATCATCATATAGACACATTACACATAGGTGTATCAATCATATAAATGTCATTCTAGCAAGAGTCCAGTCATCACTGCATGACCATGTCACTACACATATCATGATTGCATGAATGACAACATCCACCATACCAATCAACACCCTCTTAGCTGGATCACTCCAACTGATGGGAGTATTGCAACTCCGCCCATACAATGCCTCAAATGGACTCATCCTCAATGATTCTTGGTACCCATTTTTGTAAGAGAACTCTACCAGTGGAAGATACTCTTCCCACTTCCACTGCTGATGCATCACATACATCCTCAACATGTCCTCCAAGATCCTGTTGATCCTCTCAATTTGTCCGTCTCTCTGCTAATGATAAGTTGTACTGAAGGCCAACTCTGTGCCCAAAACGACAAGCAAGTCCTTCCAAAGCTTGGAAGTGAACTTCGCCTCCTTGTATGACACAATCTTCTGTGGGACACCATGAAATCTGACCACATCCCTGATGAAGACCTATGCTACATTGCTAGCTGAGAATGTAGACTTCACTGGAATGAAGTGCACAAACTTTGTCACTTGGTCCACAACAACCATAATGGAATCGTGTCGTCTCACTATCCTCAGAAAACCTGTGATAAAGTCCATGGAATTACCTCCCATTTTCACTCTGTAATCACAATCGGCTATAGTAGTCCTCCTAGGTGTCTACACGCTGCCTTTAACTTTTGACAAACTAAAAACCTAGCCACAAACTCTGCTATGTCTTTCTTCAATTCTGGCCAATAATACAAATTCTTTACTGCAGTCAATGTCTTCTGATAGCCTAGGTGACCCGAATACGGTTTCACAAGAAACTCCCTCAAGATCACCTTCTTGAGCTCACTGTTGTCTGGCGCATATATCATGTCTCTAAACGTGATCAAGGCATCTGCTGTGAGACGATAATCCAAATCCTGTACTCCTGTACTTGTACCTATACCACTACCTGTACTTGTACCACTACATGTACATGTACCACTACTTGTACCTGTATGTGTACTCTGTTGCAACCTGTGCACAATCTCCATATCCCTGTCATCATGTTGACTTGCCTACAAGATCCTATCATGTAAAAATGTCCCATAGGAATTCATGGCTACTATGTGATTCACCTGTATCCGCCTGCTAAGCGCATCTGCAACCCTGTTCCCTTTATCTTTGATGTTCCTGATCTCGAAATCAAACTCACTGATCATGGCCAACCATCTAGCTTTCCTGGCATTCATATTCGACTGGTAAAATAAATACTGCATTCCACTAGGATCACTCATCAATACAAACCATTTGCCCAGAAGATAGTGCCTCCACATCTTCAACGTATGAATGGTCGTTGCCAACTCAAGATCATGTGTTGGATAGTTCTGCTCGTGATCATTTAGTTTCCGTGACTAATAGCATACCACTTGTCATTCCTGCATAAGAACTCCACCAAGTCCTCTCTTGCAAACATCTTTTACATACTACAAACTCTTTGTTCAGATCTGTGATATTTCACACTAGAGCATGTGTCAACAATTTCTTAAGCTATGTAATATTCCTAATTTGCGACAGCAAATTGGAATATTCTATTTTGTTTATTTTTCCGTCTACAGTTTATAAATAAATAAAAAGTGAGTAAAGAGGGTCTAAACTCACTTAAATGAAATAAGACATCCACCTAGTAGCACAACGTTGTGACTTAAGTGGGAGTCAAGGGGGGACCCAACACCACGTGGAGGAGGGGGCCAATGTACACTCTAGAAGTTTCTCCAAGCTTCTGTGGAGATAAGGATGAGGATGTGGAGGAGAGAGAGAGGCTACATTGGGTTTTGGAGGGAAACCAACACTATAAAAGATGAAGGAGCCGCTTCATTTCATTCATGCTTGGATATTTGGTTGATTGATTATTGAGTGAGACATATTGTCTTCTCTTTGGCACGCTGGCTGTTTAGCCCGTCTGCTGCACTGCTTAGTGCACCGAGTGTCTCCGTGCGGAGATCTCACCCTTAGCCCCGGGGGACTTCGAGTGCCTGCTCGAGCAAGGTTATTTTCTTAGCATCATCCTCCATTACAGCATTATTGCTGCAGCAGCGTAATTCTGTGTTGTAGGGTGTTGCCGTGGTGACTTTGCGACACCACCTCCTTCTCTTATTTTTCAGAGGGAGAGTCTTTCTTCTCTTTGGAGGATTAGATTGGGAGACTTTGGAGCTGATTTGCAGATCTTGGCACTTGGCCAAAGAGTTTTATTCCACTACTGCGCAGTCCCTCTCAGTTACTGCATTATGGTATATTTGCGGTGAGGGTTTGCCGGTTGATTTGTGGGGAAGATCTCAAGTGTAAGGATCAGCCTTCCACTTGAAGATCTATTGGCGGAGGTATACTTCAATTGCTCATCATATTCAACCTTCTCTATTTGGATTCAGTTTGGAGTTGCAGTAGCTGCCCAGCAACTCCGACATTTTTGTTGTATTGTGCATTTCAGCCAATCCCTTGGAGGATTGAGTTATTCTTGCTTATAAGGGTTAGAGCTTTGCTCCCCTATTGTATTTGGGCCATCTATTATCATATCTGTGTGTTGGAGCAACATTCTATCTTAGACTGCATTTTTCATAGGCTGGTTTTATGCAGAAATAGCAGTGTTATTCATGATCATGTACTTGTGTTGTTGGAGCTTGTATTGCTTCTCTTGAGAGGTTGCTTCCTCAAGATTTGTACTCTCTCTTACTGCTATACATTATTATTGGCTATATATATGCATCTTCTGTCCCACAGCTACTGCAGAAAACGCTGTAGGGTTTCTGGTTTATTCTCTTGTCTTGCGGCACATCATTCTTGAGGGGTTTCTATATAAAACTGTTGTTTATCCTTGCTGAAAGCCTATTCCATGCTCCCAAACCCATTATCTGATTATTTATAGTGTTATACATCATATTCCTTCAGAAAAATACGCTGCCCTTGCTTCAGCAAATTTCTGCATACTCAAAGTCTTGGGAAATCAGGGTTTTTATTGACTAGTCGGGAAGGAGGAACTGTTTAACTTAGCAAAACGCCTTTGTTTGAGCTAAAATTCGACATGGAAGTCCCTCTTGAATTACAGTGGTATCAGAGCATAGTTCTGGCTCAGCCTGTGGAGCTGGCTATCTATGGAAAATATGAGGATCACAATGCCTACATTCTTACCTGAAGTATCGAGGCAACATGGTCGTATACCTCTTGAAGATTATTTCCGATTATGGCAGTCCAAAGGGGAAGACTTCAAGGCAGTTGTGCCCTTCAAAGATTACTGTCAGTTCAGGGAGGATGGAGTAAGGGACAGTGGTAACAGTGGATTTTCTAGCACGCAGAGTTCAAAGTTGCAGCAGACCACTGGGAGGTCATGTTTTCCCATGCATGAGGGATCCACTAGTCCCTGTGAGTCTAAGCCCAAGAAGACCGGAGCGGTGAAAAAGGATAGTTATTTCTTTCTCAAATCTAGAAAAGATACATACACCTTTGAGGAGGTCAAGAAGAAGGAAGAAAAAGAAGAGGAAGTACCATGCGCTTCTAATTCTAACCGAGAAGAGGAGATCGCATCACCTCTTGAGGAGGCTTGTGGAAACACTGTCACACTTGTGGAGGAGCAGCCACATGCATCGACAGTTGGGGCAGCCAACACTTTTGAGGATGGGACTCTTGTAGATCAAGGGTCAAATCTCATTGCTACTATAGAGCAGCCTAGTTGCACTACGATGTGCAACATGGAAACACTCAAGGAGGAATCGAACCATCATTCTCATGAGCCATTGTTGGATTGTACATTACATTGGAGGGTGGGGTTTGAAGCCTTGAAGATGGATGGTAGACATCTTGGAGTAAGAAATCCTTTCTCCCTTCAAGATGACACTTTCTCAATGAGCTCCTCTCAGCTCAAAGAGAAACTTCTACTTTCAGATCCAAAACCTCATTGGTTTTGGAAGACTATGGATGAGAGGGAGGTCTCAAGGAGAGATCTCATTGGATATGCACTTCACACCATGAAATGCAATGCTTTCATTCCCTTCTCACAAGAGCGGATAGAAGATGGAGGACATATTAGGATGGGTAACATCTCTCATGTTTGTGTTGGACATCCCTTGAGCCATACACATCATGATGGGAGGTTTTTGCCTACCACCTATTTGATTCTTGATAGGGTCTCATTGATCCTTGAGAAGTTTATATTTCAAGATCCCATGAAGTGCAAAGTCAGAAACTTGATTTGGGAGGATAGTAGCCCTCATGGGAAGAATACCAGGATGAGGAGAAGAAGAAGGCATCCACAAGTGATTGAGTGGATGTGGTTGATGAGCAAGGAGCTAGGAGGCTACTTGCAGATCTATGACACCAGGCAGCAGGAGGCTTGGCTGCGCTGGTTACTCTTGAAAGAGTTTGGCCATCACTTGGCAAACACTCTTCCTAAGAGTAGGAGGATGGGGAAAAGATGGATGGATACTTGCATCATTGGGCAGCATAGAGTATGGATGCATGGTGTTGATGTGTTACTCATATCATTCATTCCAGAATTTGTGGCGGGCGCACCGGTTAACACGTTATAGAGGGCGGCAAAATGTTTAATGCATTGCTTTGTTGGAAATGAGAAGATTTGCTCGATTTGCGTGATGTTGAGGAGGACTAGATGGCATTATCTCCTTGATGTTTGATAGCGACCAGAGCTTCTTCCATCACAGGAGGTGTTCATTTGTTGTAGCATTGTTAGAAAAGTGTGAGCAAAGGGCATATCAGAGACAGAGCTTTATGATGACGGAGCTTGTTGCATGGCAGGCTCACAGGGTCTTTGTCATGGGAGTAGAGATTTGGATAAAGTGTGCCCCGAGCGGGGAATATGAGTGGATACATAACCCTGGGTCGGGATCACTTGGGTGCTGCACTTGATGGACAAGGAAGTCACGATGATGGGGACATCACCTTTTATCCTTCTTGACTTAGGTTCCAAGCATGAGGATTATGTTACGGCACATGGTTCATTCTTCTTCATAGCATGCCAGAACACTATGGAGGGCTCATGTATGGATCCATGTACCATCTTACTTCCAGCATATGGTGAGGGATTTGTTTTTACATTCATTGATTTGCACACTCTTGCCATTCCTATGCAGTGCATTGCTTCACAAGGGGGTAAGCTTGTCACATTGCTCCATGAATTGTATTGGGCCAATCTACATGATGGAGGCAGCCATCTCTTTTGTGGCCTTGGGCAAATGTTTTATCACTACATGTATGTTCATTTGCTGCACTATAGCATGTATCATATAAAGACATGCATGATTAACTATGTAACAAGAAAAATTTTTCCTTGTACTTTCATCAAGCAGCAACTTGTAAAACTGTGCTGTACTTGTTGGGGAAGCTGTTGGTACCTCTTTGCATCACTTGTAACCTTAAGAGTTTCCTTCATTTTTCTACTGATCATGTCTCCATTTTCTGATATAGATCAGATTTGTATGGGAGGCTTGATTATGAGAGAGACACATGAGCTGGATGTGTCTTTGAGTATTTTATGCACTATATGTTCTAATGGGAGCATGAGAGGAGGCATGGCCACTGCTACTACATATGCGTTATATTTTGAGGTGGGCCATGAGATTGATAGTCATCCATTGTATAGCCATGGGCAAGTGTTTGGTCTTATGTTGTTGTCATATTCAGCCATTTACTATCCATTAGTAGATGTGATGGATCTTGTACATTGCTTGCCATGTAATTTTCTGAAGTTGCAGTGGATGAGACTGCGTTGTATCCTTGTGAGAGATTGTTTGCATTATGTATCCTCATGTAAAACCTTCAGCAAACATCTCATTAGGGTGATCCATGATTACCATGTCCTATTCCTCATGGATGGATTGTTTTGGGCCAACTTGTTCTTCATTGTTGGAGGAACCTTCTTTGGAGGATTGTTCTTCACTTTGCCATTGGAGGGCAATAATTTTGCAGCCCAGGATCAGCATACACTCTACACTTGTCATGAGTGGAGAGAAGGACAACATGGGGTAAGCTATGATGCTTGCCAAGTTCAGATTTTCAACCCACCTTCATTACCGGAGCTTGAGGTGGAAGGAGATTCTCAGGAGTTAACTTGTTGGGAGGTGGCTCATTTTGTTTGGATGATTGCTTGGGGATGGAGGATCCACATTGGGGAAGACCACATTGGGGAAGTGTTCCTCATTACATTCCAGACTCCATGCCTCGATTGGAGATTCTTCAGTTCTACCCTTGCAGTTGATTGGAGAGAGGTGATGAGTTGGTTCACAGTTGATGGGCCAACTTACACAGTCATAGATGCAGCGCAGCAGCGGTCATGGTCTTCATCAGTCATAGCTAGAGGCAGTGCACAGTTCGAGCCATGGGACTTGGGCTATTATTGGCCATGGTGGCGAGGGGATCCGGGGGATTGTTGGTTGTTTGGTCTGGTGAAGATCGGTTTGGGACCATGGCAGGTAGAATCCAGCCATTATCAGGATGATCGATGCGGGTCGGTAATGACTAACAGGACCCAGGCATATTTTACTGATGTCGAGTGCGAGCATCACTTTAGGCAGAGACCGATTCAGACGGGTTGCTTGGGGCAAGAACATTTAGGAGAGGGCATGTCTTCTAATTGCGTGACAATTGGAATATTCTATTTTATTTATTTGCCGTCTATATAGTTTGTAAATAAATAAAAAGTGAGTAAAGAGGGTCTAAACTCACTTAAATGAAATAAGACATCCACCTAGTAGCTCAACGTTGTGACTTAAGTGGGAGTCAAGGGGGGACCCAACACCACGTGGAGGAGGGGGCCTATGTACACTCTAGAAGTTTCTCCAAGCTTCTGCACAGATAAGGATGAAGATGTGGATAAGGATGAGGATGTGGAGGAGAGAGAGAGGCTACGTTGGGTTTTGGAGGGAAACCAATGCTATAAAAGATGGAGGAGCCTCCTCATTTTATTCATGCTTGGATGCTTTGATTATTGATTGTTGAGTGAGACATATTGTCTTCTCTTTGGCACGCTGGCTGTTTAGCCCCTCTGTTGCACTGCTTAGTGCACCGAGTGTCTCCGTGCGGAGATCTCACCCTTAGCCCCGAGGGACTTCGAGTGCCTGCTCGGGCAAGGTTATTTTCTTAGCATCATCCTCCATTACAGCATTATTGCTGCAGCAGCGTAATTCTGTGTTGTAGGGTGTTGCAAATGTTGACTGCGACACCACCTCCTTCTGTACTGAGAAGTCTTTCTTCTGCTGGAGGATGGGTGGAGAATTTGGGCGGTTGCGAATCTTGTATAGCAAAGTTTGAGTATTTTACCTGCAGTCCCTCTCGATTCTCCGTTATAAAGGCTATATATCTACTTGTTGAGGTTCAGATTGTTTGTGGGGAAGATCTCAAGTGTAAGGATCAGCCTTCCACTTGAAGATCTATTGGAGGAGGTATACTTCAATTGCTCATCATATTCAGCCTTCTCTATTTGGATTTAGTTTGGAGTTGCAGTAGCTGCCCAGCAACTCCGGCATTTTTGTTGTATTGTGCATTTAAACCAATCCCTTGGAGGATTGAGTTATTCTTGCTTATAAGGGTTAGAGCTTTGCTCCCCTATTTTATTTGGGCCATCTATTATCATATCTGTGTGTTGGAGCAACATTCTATCTTAGACTGTGTTTTTCATAGCCTGGTTTTATGCAGAAATAGCAGTGTTATTCATGATCATGTACTTGTGTTGTTGGAGCTTGTATTGCTTCTCTTGAGAGGTTGCTTCCTCAAGATTTGTACTCTCTCTTACTGCTATACATTATTATTGGCTATATATGCATCTTCTGTCCCATAGCTGCTGCAGAAAATGCTGTAGGGTTTCTGGTTTATTCTCTTGTCTTGCGGCACATCATTCTTGAGGGGTTTCTATATAAAACTGTTGTTTATCCTTGCTGAAAGCCTATTCCATGCTCCCAAACCCATTCTCTGATTATTTATAGTGTTATACATCATATTCCTTCAGAAAATACGCTGCCCTTGCTTCAGCAAATTTCTGCATACTCAAAGTCTTGGGAAATCAAGGTTTTTATTGACTAGTCGGAAATGAGGAACTGTTTAACTTAGCAAAACGCCTTTTTTTGAGCTGAAATTCGACATGGAAGTCCCTCTTGACCTGTTCTAACATATTCCAGAACCTTGACCCGTCATCATATTTTCTTATATACCCATTTTAGGGCCAAAATCCTCACTTTTCCCCACCTTTTTGCCCCTAAAAGCTGAGTAAAGGTTGCTGCAGTATTTGGAGTGGGTTGCTGAGTGTTTATAAACACTCTTTATGATGTTTTGAAACATACATTCCTGAAGAATACGTTTTTGATAAGTTACATTAAATATTTACACACAGGATATTAGAATATTATCGGAGCATAGTTAAACATTTTGTGGAAGGTAGCTATCTATGGAAAATAGTGATATAATGTATACATTCTTACTGAAAGAGACAGCCATGGTCAAATACCTCTTGAAGAACATAGGTGCCGATCATAGGAAGACTTACAACCATTTTGCCTTCAAAGATTCTGTGACTTCAGAAGGTTGGAGTTTCTGGTATCTGAATCCAGTTTTAAGATTTTGGCAGCCTCTTTGGGAGATCTTACTCTTCCCTTCATGAAAGTCCTGGTCTTTATGGTCAGCCAAGAAGATCGGAGCGGTGAAAAAGGATAGTTATTTCTTTTTCAGATCTAGAAAAGATACATCCACCTTTGAGGAGGTCAAGAAGAATGAATAAAAAGAAGAGGAAGTACCATGCGCTTACAATTCTAATCGAGAAGAAGAGATCACATCACCTCTTGAGGAGGCTTGTGGAAACACTGTCACACTTGTGGAGGAGCAGCCACATGCATTGACAGTTGGGGCAGCCAACACTTTTGAGGATGGGAATCTTGTAGACCAAGGGTCAAATCTCATTGCTACTATAGAGCAGCCTGGTTGCACTGCGCTGTGCAACATGGAAACACTCAAGAATGAACCATCTTTATCATGATATTTACTTGGATTTTAAGTTCTAGCTCAAGAGTTAAGGGTTTGAAGTATGAAGATGGATGGTGAACATCTTGGTAAGAAATCTTTCTCCCTTCAAGATGACACTTTCTCAATGAGATCCTCTCAGCTCAAAGAGGAACTTCTACTTTCAGATCCAAGACCTCATTAGTTTTAGAAAAATATGAATGAAAGGGAGGTCTCAAGGAGAGATCTCATTGGAGATGCACTTTGACACACCATGGAATGCAATTCTTTCCTTCCCTTCTCACAAGAGTAGATAGAAGATGGAGGACATATTAGGATGGATAACATCTCTCATGCTTGTGTTGGACATCCCTTGAGCCATACACATCATGATGGGAGGTTTTTGCCTACCACCTATTTGATTCTTGATAGGGTCTCATTGATCCTTGAGAAGTTTATATTTCAAGATCCCATGAAGTGCAAAGTCAAAAACTTGATTTGGGAGGATGGTAGCCCTCATGGGAGGAATACCAGGATGAGGAGAAGAAGAAGGCATCCACAAGTGATTGAGTGGATGTGGTTGATGAGCAAGGAGCTAGGAGGCTACTTGCAGATCTATGACACCAGGCAACAGGAGGCTTGGCTGCGCTGGTTACTCTTGAAAGAGTTTGGCCATCACTTGGAAAACACTCTTCCTAAGAGTAGGAGGATGGGGAAAATATGGATGGATACTTGCATCATTGAGCAGCATAGAGTATGGATGCATGGTGTTGATGTGTTACTCATATCATTCATTGTGTCTTCATCACATGAGTTGTATGATGGAGGTATGGGGAGGCAGCAAAATGTCTTGTTGCTTTGCTTGGGAGAGCAAGGAAAGATTTGCTCTCACACTTTGCATGATGTTGCAGGAGGAGGAGATGGCATTATCTCCTTGATCTTTGATGATGGCTTGGAAGCACTTCCATCCTGGGAGGTGTTCCACATTTGTTGCAGCATTGTTAGAAGAGTCTTTGACAAGGAGCATGTCAAAGAACAGAGCTTTGTATTGACAGGAGCTTATTTGCATGAGCTCACAGCGCTGTCACTTGGGAGTAGAGATTTATGGATGAAGTGTGCCCAGCAGAGATATGATGGATCTATAACCCATAGGTCCCAGGATCACTTCAGATTTGTTGCACTTGATGGACAAAGAGGAGGTACTGATGATAGAGACATCTATGGCATATCCTTCTTGACTTGGGTTTCCAAGCATGAGGAGGATTATCTTCTTGCAGCACATAGTTCATTCTTCTTCATAGTAGGCCAAAACACTATGGAGGGCTCATGTATGGATCCATGTACCATCTTACTTCCAGCACATGGTGAGGGATTTGTTTATACATTCATTGATTTGCACACTCTTGCCATTCCTATGCAGTGCATTGCTTCACAAGGGGGCAAGCTTGTCACATTGCTCCATGAATTGTATTGGGCCAATCTACATGATGGAGGCAGCCATCTCTTTTGTGGCCTTGGGAAAATGTTTTATCACTACATGTATGTTCATTTGCTGCACTATAGCATGTATCATATAAAGACATGCATGATTAACTATGTAACAAGAAACATTTTGCCTTGTACTTTCATCAAGCAGCAACTTGTAAAACTGCGCTGTACTTGTTGGGGAAGCTGTTGGTACCTCTTTGCATCACTTGTAAACTTCAACGTTTCCTTCATTTTTCTACTGATCATGTCTCCATTTGCTGATATAGATCAGATTTGTATGGGAGGCTTGATTATGAGAGAGACACATGAGCTGGATGTGTCTTTGAGTATTTTCTGCACTACATGTTCTAATGGGAGCATGAGAGGAGGCATGGCCACCACTACTACATATGTGTTCTCTCTTGAGGTGGGCCATGAGATTGATAGTCATCCATTGTACAGCCATGGGCAAGTGTTTGGTCTTATGTTGTTGTCATATTCAGCCATTTACTATCCATTAGTAGATGTGATGGATCTAGTACATTGCTTGCCATGTAATTTTTTGAAGTTGCAGTGGATGAGACTACATTGTATCCTTGTGAGAGATTGTTTGCATCATGTATCATCATGTAAAACCTTCAGCAAACATCTCATTAGAATGATCCATGATGACCATGTCCTATTCTTCATGGATGGATTGTTTTGGGCCAGCTTGTTCTTCATTGTTGGAGGAACCTTCATTGGAGGATTTTTCTTCACTTTGCCACTGGAGGGCAATAATTGTGCAGCCCAGGATCAGCATACACTCTACACTTATCATAAGTGGAGAGAAGGACAGCATGGGGTAAGCTATGATGCTTGCCAAGGTCAAATTTTCATCCCACCTTCATTACCGGAGCTTGAGGTGGAAGGGGATTTTCAGGAGTTGCCTTGTTGGGAGGTGGCTCATTTTGTTTGGATGATTGCTTGGGGATGGAGGATCCACATGAGGGAGATGTCCCTCACTACATTCCAGACTCCATGCCTCGAGTGGAGATTCTTCAGTTCTACCCTTGCAGTTGATTGGAGAGAGGTGATGAGTTGGTACTGTGATTGATGGACAACTTACACGATCTGATCAAACAATGAAGAAGGTCATAGTCTTCATCGATCATGAGCGATGCGCGATCGAGCCATGGGACTTGGGCTATTATTAGCCATGGTGGCAATGGGATCCAGGAAGATTGTTGGTTGGCTGGTACCATGAGAGATCAGTTTGGGATCTTGGCATTGAGAGATCCCTGCATATCAGGATGATGCAGAGTTTAGGGGAGATTCAGTGGCGCATCTGGGACCCAGGCATATTTTGCAGTATCGGTGGGCTTATCTAAACAGGAGAGGAGACAGGTTCAGGCGATTGCTTGAGGGCAAGCAACATTTTGTAGAAACATAATATTCTAATTTACTGCTTGACAAATTGGAATATTCTATTTTGTTTATTTTGTAAATCTATAGTTATAAATAAATAAAGAGTAGTAAGAAGGTCTAAACTCCCTTAAATAAATAATCATCCACTGATAACGCATTGTGACTTAAGTACATGAGTGAAGGGATTACCATGAGGAGGAGGCCTATGTACACTCTAGAAGTTTCTCCAAGCTTCTCGCAGTAAGGATGAGAATGTGGATAAGGATGAGGATGTGGAGGAGAGAGAGAGGCTACATTGGGTTTTGGAGGGAAACCAACACTATAAAAGATGGAGGAGCCTCCTCATTTGGGGCATGCTTGGATTCTTGGATTATTGATTATTGAGTGAGACATTTGTCTTTCTTTCGCACGCTAGCTGTTTAGCCCATCTGTTGCACTGTTTAGTGCACCGAGTGTCTCCATGTGGAGATCTCACCCTTAGCCCCGGGGGACTTCGAGTGCCTGCTCGGGCAAGGTTATTTTCTTAGCATCATCCTCCATGACAGCGTTATTGCTGCAGCAGCGTAATACTGTGTTGTAGGGTGTTGCCGTGGTGACTTTGCGACACCACCTCCTTCTCTTATTTTTCAGAGGGAGAGTCTTTCTTCTCTTTGGAGGATTAGATTGGGAGACTTTGGAGCTGATTTGCAGATCTTGGCACTTGGCCAAAGGGTTTTATTCCACTACTGCGCAGTCCCTCTCAGTGACTGCGTTATTCTCATGGCATATCTGCGGTGAGGGTTTTCCGGTTGATTTGTGGGGAAGATCTCAAGTGTAAGGATCAGCCTTCCACTTGAAGATATATTGCAGGAGGTATACTTCAGTTTCTCATCATATTCAGCCTTCTCTATTTGGATTCAGTTTGGAGTTGCAGTAGCTGCCCAACATCTCCGACATTTTTGTTATTTTGTGTATTTCAGCCAATCCCTTGGAGGATTGAGATATTATTGCTTTTGAGGGTTAGATCTTTGCTCCCCTATTGTATTTGGGCCCTATATTGTCATATCCATGTGTTGACATCAGTTTGCAGCATTATTCTATCATAGAATGCGTTTTTCATAGTCTGGGTTTATGCAGAAATAGCAGTGTTATTCATGATCATGTACTTGTGTTGTTGGAGCTTGTATTGCTTCTCTTGAGAGGTTGCTTCCTCAATATTTGTACTCTCTCTTGCTGATATATATTATTGGCTACATATTCATCTTCTTGTCTCACATCTACTACATAAAACGCTGTAGGGTTTCTGGTTTATTCTCTTGTCTTGCGGCACATCATTCTTGAGGGGTTTTTTTTATATAAAACTGTTGTTTATCCTTGCTGAAAGCCTATTACATGCTCCCAAACCCATTATCTGATTATTTATAGTGTTATACATCATATTCCTTCAGAAAATATGCTGCCCTTGCTTCAACAAATTTCTGCATACTCAAAGTCTTGGGAAATCAGGGTTTTATTTGACTAGTCGGGAAGGAGGAACTGTTTAATATAGAAAAACGCCTTTTTTTGATCTTAAATTCGACATGGAAGTCCCTATTGACCTATTATAACATATTCCATAACCTTGACCCATAATTTTACGCATATTTTCTTATACACGCATTTTAGGGCCAAAATCCTCACTTTTCCCCACCTTTTTGCCCCTAAAAGCTGAGTAAAGGTTGCTGCAGTATTTGGAGTGGGTTTCTGAGTGTTTATAAACACTTTTTATGTTGGCTGAAGCATAATTTCCTGAGGAATTCGTTTTTGAGTCATGATGTGCTGAGAATTCCATTTTTGGGATATTTATGACTCGATAAATGGTTGGCTGATATCACAGGTATACGTTTAACCTTTTTCGGATAGGATGGATTAATTTACAAGAATCTACCAACAGCCTATCGTGACTAAGAAGTTCTAGTAAGAACAATTTTCTACCTTTTGGATAAATGAGAAGTTTACTTTCTGAGGACTCTTGGAGTTTCTTTTCAACCTTCTTTTCAAACTCTCTAAAAATGAAAATGAAAATGAAAATCTGGGGTAAGAGCCAAAAAATACTAGGGAACTCGGCTGTGACATGTTTTAAGCATGTAGGATGTTTTGAGTTCTGTGAGACAATACAAAGGGTCCAACATCATCATATTTTTAGAAGATTATTCATTTCCAATATCCATGACAACCAGATAACCCTTGTTGCTGTCACTTTCACTTTGTCCACCAACATCATATCAGCTGCCACTGGAATCCCAAATGTTGGGGAAAAATGGTTCAAGAAAAAAGACTTGGAGGAGCATTAATTTGATCCATACATCAAACCTAGGTAAAAGAATGAAAGAAAGGGGAAGTTTCCTTTCTCTTACCTCCTGGAGAGATATGCCCCCAAGCTGAAAATCATCATGAGATACTTTTCTTGTGAAGGTAAGTTCTCTAGACTCTACACTTATCATATCCGACTACTTGTGCACTTCACAAGAGTCAGGATGCTCAAAATACCCTATTACCTCTTCCAGAGAATTGAAAATATGGCATATATTTTCCGAAGGAGAGAATTCGAGCACCAAATGAACAGTATGTTTTACCATTCCCTCATCAAGATCATAGTCCTCTATCACCTCAAACAATTGAACATTTCATAGCTAATGACATAGTCACTGCTCAACCTATTCAACATGCCCAAGATGTTCCTTAATCATCTCATACTTCCATATACATTCCTCCATATCAACCCACAGTTCATGAATCATCATCAGATCAGTATTTTTCACCCATTTCATCACCATCATCTCCATTTCACATTGAAATTGGGTCACCTATCAGAGCTGAGATCAGTGAGCCTAAGAAGGCTAATGTGGTCGAGATAGATCCATTGGAAAAAAACATCCTATAGAGGTCACAGACATGTGTTTTCTCCACACATAGTGGAAGGGGCCTTTTCTTCTACATCAACAAAGCATGCAAATAAAGGGAAGCAAAAGATAACATAGACAAAGATTCAGGTAGAGATCAGACATAAGGAGGAGGACCTTCATGAAACATAACATGATTTTGACCTTGTTGACCTAGATGAGCATGATGATGATGAGATCAATAGCATAGTCATCAAGGAGAAAAAGGCAATATTAAGGAGCTACAAACTAATCTTGACAGGTATAAATTTGTCATTGACTTTATTAAGAAGGAGAACTAGCAGCTGAAAACAAAACATGTCATTGATGAGGTCAAATTCATCAAAGCTCAAAGAGAGGTAGAAAAAGCCAAATTCTTGCTTGAAGAGACACTTGAAATATATGGTGCAACAGAGGAACTAGAAGAACAAGTGCCAAGGAGAGATCCTAAGACTAGAGTGTTGAAAAGAGCTCTAGAACTAGAAAGGAAACAGGAGGTTGAGGTTGCTAATCAGCTCACTTTGAATGAACAATTTGGAGTGGTAATCAATGAGAACCCGGAGAAATGGCTTGAAAGAGATAACCAACACCTAAAGAATCTTCTAGAGAAGGCAAACAGAGATAATGATATATTGAGAAAGAGGGCCAAGCAGTATGCCAAGAAAAACAAAATTGCAAGGGCCAAGCTTAAAAGAGCCAATGCAAAAATTGAAGCCTTGACCATGCAAGAAGAGGAAAGGAGGCTTGACATATTAGCTGAAGCCTCAATCCATGCCTAACCACATCATCATCAGCCAATTACCAAATTTTGAGAAGTTTTTGTGTTTTTCAGAAATCCTAAACAGTCTTGTGACAACTTATCTTGTTTGAGGCACTTTTTGGCAAAATGAAGACCACCAAAAGATGGAAAATGACAAATAAATTCCAGAAAACAATGTTTCTAGGCTTATTTTGGAAAAATAGTAGGTGAAAAGGTGAAAAACACACAAAAAATCAATGTTCTGCCTCCTTTTTTGCCTTGGCGCCGCACCCTTGACCAGCTGTGGGAGAATCAATTTTTGACAAGGAAAATCAACTCCATTTAGAAAAATAAAGATATTTCTATAAATTAAACAGGATAGGATTTCCAACAAGCCATAATGAGCCCAATTTGGACACCAGGAGGGCCTCCAAAAGTGGCCTACAACATGGCGTTGCGCTTTTGACAAATGTCTAATTTTTCTTAGTTTTCACTGCAATTTTGGTTTTCACTTTGGGAAATGATGATTTTACTTATGTAATTGATGGAAGTAAATGTAATTATTATTTTTTTACTGTTCCATAGGGTAAATACATTAGATTAAAACTCATGATGAGGTGTAATGAATTTGTTCACTTAAGTTAGGGATGAGTCAGTTTAACCACCCTACACTCTAGGTATTTAACTTAGTTTTAGTGGAACTGCTCCTCCTCTCATGGATTCGACCCTTGAGGCTGGGAGGAGATTTTTTGAGGCCTATATCATGTACTTTTTCAGTCATTTCACTGGTTGGAATTAGTTGGAAGTTGGCATATTGATTAGAGACTCTATTGTAATCATTTTGGTAGGAGCTTAATAAAAGTGTTACAACTATTTCTTTGGGATACCTGTGGTATGGTTGTCTAGCATTAATTTTTTTTTATGTCTCATTATGTTTGAATGTGTTTTCTTCATAATCCATTGTAATTCTATTGTATGATCACTTTCAAGTTGATAAACATAATTTATCTCACATGATCTACTTTGGAAAAAATTTCATAGTCTATTCATCTTTCTTTAGTTTAGGAAGAATTCATCTTTCATGCTCTTCCTAGCTCCTCACTTGTCTGAATCATTCCATCCCAAGAACCCTAATGTGTTGGCCTTCTTACCTACCTTTCCCCATTGAATGGAATGTAACCCTAATCCTATTTGTCCTGACCTAGCCTCTTTGACCTAGTATCCTCATCCATCAACCCAATCAAATCAAATCAAATCAAACCCTTCTGCATTTCATACCTAGCCTAAAACCCTAATTTATCCAACCCTCTTAGCTGTGACCTTGTGGAGAGAGCCCTCTATGGTTTGGTAGGGTTAGATACCAAGCCAAAAGATTGGCCCGTGGTTACCTCTGTTGGGATTTCTTCTTCAGCCTTAGAAATATGGCAGATTGATAACATACTGATGCCGTTGTCGGGAAACAAATGATTTATTTTCCTTGGGTGTACGACAAGAAATTTTGGAATTTGATCCTTTAGATAATAGGGTTAAGTTTCAGAAAGACTGATTCGATGATTGTAGTGTTAATATTGTAGAGCTGGCTTTGAGAAGGTATACTAGAGAAAATCTTGATCCAGATCCAGTTGGTCCAGTAGATGATGCAGATAAGATTTTTTGAAGGCATAGATATCAAACTACAAACATTCAGTCAGGACCAGTTCCATTGGTAAGATCATTTTTTCTACCTGCTAAACTACTTTCTCTTGAATATATACCATATGATCTAAAATTTTAATTTTCATTGTTTAAATCCAAGTTTGAAACCTCTTTATCCGACATATTATTCAATCCTTTAAGATTATCCGAGGTCAAGTCATTTTTTGAATTAGACCTTAGTCCTCTGAAAGATTGGTTTTTCGAAGAGATTAAGCCCAAATCTGACCTTGACATCAAAGATTGGATCCAATTCTACCATCAAGAGGAAAATTCTATCTCAACTCAACCTCAAACTCAATCAATTATATTTTTTTCATATGCACCTTCGACCTCATCATTCATACCTACAACTTCAATACCTACAACTTTTGTTCTATTACCTATTTAGCCAATCCCTCCTGTTTTCAATCCAACACTTCACTCAATAGGAATCATGGAAATATTTGCCCCAATTATCTTACCCCCCTAATTGAATGACTTACCTCAGGGTTATGGCCAAAGACTCCCCTTGTTTGATGAAAAATCTACCATATCTGCAAGACAACATATTGTTAAGGTCACTGACTTCATATATTTAGAGGAAGTTGATGTTGACAATGTAAAAATGAGGATTATAGCCCAGAGCTTCTCCGGAGATGTCAAATTTAGGTTTAGGTATTTGACTGCTAATTCCATTGCCACTCTAGACCAACTCATTGATTTGTTTATAGCCCGGTGGGAGGTAAAGAAAAAACACTTATAGTTTCTTGGTGAGTATGAGAACATTAAAATGAATCTTAATGAATTAGTCCAAGATTTCAATACTTGCTTTAATAGGATTTACAATGCAATTCCCTCTGAGATCAAGCCTCCTCCAGGCTTAGCTCTCATACCTTATCCATATGCATTTGATCCTGACACGACTTACCAATTAAGGGAAATAAATCTAGCTACGCTGGAGGATATGCAAAAGAACGCGATCAACGTTGAAGAAAATCTATTGATGAAGAGAGCTAGAGCTAGGAATGAGAGGAGAGTTACTATTAAAGATGAACCATCCACCTCATCTTCCGATGCTAAGATGGATACATTGATAAGAATTATTGAACGAATGGTTGACAGGATGTCCATCACGAAGAGACAACCTGAGGTCATAAATCCTAACTATAGAGGTCAACAACAGCCTTAGTTAAGGATTAAGCAGAGAGAACAATGAGCTCCTGAAAAACCACCACAACAGCAACAAAAAATCAGGACATGCTTGCAGCAGAACTATGCTCAAGGACAAGAAGAAGATGAAGGCAAAATTGTTGAGGAAAACCTCCTTTTCAAAATGGATGATGTGCCTATGTTTTTTACCGAAGATGAGGAGTATTGTGAAAAGAATGATCATCCTAAAGATGAAGATTTTATCCTTGCTAATGATCATGAATTATAGACTAAATCAGATGATTACCAGTGGGGGTACTTGAATGCACTTGGTTCACAAAATAGGTAGATGTCATTGAGGAGCAAAGATGTGTTGGTTAATCCCATTCAGAAGAGAGAATCTTAGCAGAAAGACACTCAAATAAGGAAGAATCCTCCGAGCAATCAGAGTAAGGGAAAAGAGCCCATGATCACAAAGCAAAACAAGGTAAATAAACCATCCATGAGTTCAGCAAATAGGGAAAATGACAATCAGAAGAAAGAAATTCCATCAAAGGACCATGCTGGACAACGAGACATCATCATTAAAGAGGTAGAAAAAACTACTCCCTTCAGTCTAGAAACATAAATTTCAAAGTTAAAAGTGTATATTCCTTTAACCGAGCTTGTTAAAAATAACTTGTATAAGTCCCATGTTGCTAAGATGCTTAAAATAGATCCTTTGTCTGATATGGTAAATGTCGAATATGATCAACCTGAACTCATTTTTGGTCCTACTATTGATGGTCAATTAGAATATAGTGAGGTTCCTCCTTTTTACTTGAGTCTAAGAATCCACCAGTGCATTTTACAGAATTCCATGTTAGACTCCAGAGCCTCCCACAATCTAATGCCAAAAGCCATAATGGAGAAGTTTGGCCTTGACATCACTCGTCCCTACCATGACTTATACTCCGATTCAGGTAGAGTCCACTATATTAGCCTGATTAAAGATTTGGTAGTCTCCCTAGAGCACATTTCGGAAAAAAAATGTTCCAATTGATTTCATGGTAGCCGACAGGCGACATACCGCATACTTTGGCATGATCTTGTCAATTCTAGGGGGGAAATTATGAGGCACATTGCAATTAGAATTTTCTTATGCAACTATCCCTGTTTTCGAGCAATTGAGAAAATAGTACCGTGAAAATAAGATGAAATATATGATCACAAGCAAAAAAATTCCTAACAATCATCTGATAAACGTTGTACATACAGATTTAGAGTCATTCATTTTGTTTAATGATAGCGACTTAAATGATGTAGATATCCAACTAGTAGATGTAGAAGATTTTCCAGAGATCCGTAATTTTATTAGAGAAGTTATAGCAAAAGAAAATATGAATCTTCCTAGCTCATAAAAACAACAATCAGAGGAAGCATTGAAAAATTTAGAAAAAAAAATCAAAGGAACTAGTGAAAGATTCAAAACAACCACTGGATAAAGTGGAAGAAATTCCAAAAATCATGAAGAGACAGTTCAGAAAATTGAGCCAAAACAAAAATCATAGTTTCAACATTTGGAGGATGAGAATGGTCTATGATCCATGGAATTTGATCATGCCTTGGGGAAAGATGGGGCAGGCATTGGAATATGGGTTCATAGTCCTTTTCCTCATCATAATAAGGTCCCTACAAATGTTAGATTGTGTTCTTACAAATTAGCTTTCGATTGCACTAACAATGAAGCTGAGTATGAAGCACTAATTACTGGCCTAAAGATCTTGAAGAAACTGGGTGCAAGAAGGATCGTTGTGTATGGTGATTTAGAACTTGTGATCAAGCAAGTTAAAGGTGAATATCAAGCTAATAATCCTTGAATGAGACAATATAGGAATGTTGTACTTGATATTTTGAAAATATTTCAGGAGTGTATACTTACAGTGGTGCCAAGGAATCAAAATCTCATGGCAGATTCATTGGCTAAAGATACAAGAAATTTTAAAATACCCATATTTTCAAATAGAAAATTTGAGATTCATGTGAAGCACCAGCCCACTGTTCCTGATAACTTGCGATATTGGCAAGTATTCTGAGATGATAAGCAGATAAACAAATTTCTCCAAGGTGAAGAAGAATTTGAGAATTGTTCTATAGATCAAATTTATGATAAATATGACCAGGATATAGAAGAAACTCATATGGATATACTACAGCTGAAAGACAACAATATCCCAAAAGTTCTCATACCTTTGGAAGAATTGTTTGACTAAGATGACATAGCAAGGAAGCCTACATTGATGCCTACAGAAAAGGGTGTTGAAGATGTAAATATTGGGACAACCAACAAACTGAAGATGGTTAAAATATCCAAGTCCTTATCTCTCGAGGTAAAGGCTGAATATGTTAAACTAATTTCTGAATATTCTGATGTTTTCGCATGAGAATATGCAGATTTAAAGTTGTATGACAAGAACATCATACAGCACACTATTCCGATCAAAAGCACTTTTGGCAAAAGTTGAGAAGGATAAATCCTAGATTGCTGCCATTAATTGAAAACGAGGTAAATAGACTGTTCAAGTCCGGTATTATTGTCTCGATCAGATTTTGTGATTGGATTTCAAATTTGGTCCCAATAAGAAAGAAGATTGGAGAAATCAGCTGTAACAACGGAATAAGCTGACAAAGTGTCCCTCAAGGACAACTATCCACTTCCGAATATGGACCATATACTTCAAAGAGTTGTAGGTTCTTCCTAAATGTCACTATTGGATGGTTATTCGGGGTACAACCAAATTTTGGTGCACGAAGATGATCAGGACAAGACAACATTTACTACAACTTGGGGCACCTTCAAATATGAAAAAATGCCATTTTGTTTGAAAAATGCAGGGGCCACATTCCAGCGAGCCATGGACATAACATTCACCAATGAAAAAAAAAAATTCTTGGTTGTTTACTAAGATGACTTGACACTTTTTTCACATTCTGATGATGAACATTTGCACCATTTAAGAATTATTTTCGAGAGATGCAGGAAATTCAAAATATCTTTCAACCCAAAGAAAATCCTTTTTGCCATGGAGGAGGGAAAACTCCTTGGTCACATCATCTCTAAGGATGGGAGCTGGATTGACCCTTCTCGTGTTCAAGCAATTCAGCAGATTGATTTCTCTCGCAGCAAAAAGGAAGTACAAGCATTCAACGGTAAGATGAATTTCTTACATCAATTCATTCCTAATTTAGCGAAGCATCTTAGAGAATTGAAAAATATGTTGAAGAAATATAGTGATGTGAAGTGGTCTGAAGATTCCCGGAAATATTTTCATTCAGTTAAGTTTGCCTTGAATATTGCCCCAGTTTTTATAAGTCCTGATTATACTAGTGATTTCATAATATTCTCATTTTCTTCTGAGAACACTAGGAAAATAGTCTTGATGCAGAAAAGGGATAAAACAGAGCTACCAATTGCATTTTTCAGTCGAAATATCAGAGATGCATCCCTTCCCTATAACATCATAAAGAAACAGGATCTGGCTTTGGTTAAAGCACTGAAAGATTTCAGAGTTAACATACTACATTCACATACTCTTGGCTATGTATCTAATGCAGATGTGAAAGGAGTTCTCATGCAGACAGACCCAGAATGTGTTGAACCCTTAGTTAAACTGAGAGGGGGGGGGGTGAATCAGTTTAGCACATTCATGGACTTTTGAAACTTTTCATTAAAACTTATTTACACCTTCATTTCATGTCCAACTTAATATGTGAGTAATCTTAGAATGTGAGCAGTAAGTATTAATATAATATAACATTAGACTTAATATGAGAGCAGTAGGTATTAAGCAGAAGATATAAATTAGATCAACACATAAACATCATGCACAGAGACACCAGATATAAGTGGAAACCCATAAAGGGAGAAAACCACATCTTATTATTGTTGTGATGCAAAGGCAAGCTCCAACTCCCTCTCACCACTGTTTTTCTGCAGGCACCAACCTACAGGAGGCTCCAATCCTCAATTCTGCAAGCTACAACTTGCAAGGAAGCACCAAATCCCTTCAATTTTCTGCAGGCACCAACCTACAGGAGGCTCCAACCTCAGTTAGCTACAACTGACAGCTATCAAGCTGCAACTTGATAGGGAAGCTCCAACTTCCTCAATTTATCAAACTGAATGTTTGCTGATTTACCTGAGATATCAGCTCTGTTTTGTAGCTTCTCTTTCTGCTTTTCTTTTCTTAATCTTCTCTGCCTGTCTCTTCTATACTCTGCCTTCTCTATATTTACTCTCTCTAACCTCTCTTATGCATATCCAGTTGATATTATTTATAGAGTTCCTCACATGACTGTTTGTATTTCACAAGGAATTTTGAGTGAACAGTCATGACTCTTTGGCTTCTATCTTCTCATTCCTTTATCCAATGTCAATTTAAAATTTTAATGATAGGTACAAATTTCCATGCTACAGTGGGATCTTTCTTTTCCTTAGGATACTTGCCAATGCATCACAAACAATAAAAAAATTAATTACAACATTTACATTCACATTTTCGGTACACACTTCAATTTCACTCAGCTTCTTTTCTGGATTTTGGCTTGACTGGATTTGTCTTTTCTGCTTCTGTTTCTCTCTCTTTCGTTCTTGTAGGCTCTCTTCTTCATTGCAGTTGTATAACTGTGGTACATATAAATATCTTTTAATATCACTGCTGGGAAATTTCAATACTTTTAATTTCTGCAGTGGCAACCTTTACATGCTGAATCTTTGTCAATACACTTGTAAGGATTCGGGTCAACCTTTGACCTTTATAATAAATTTCAAACTATGTGTAAAATACATTCAAAGTTCCTTGCCCAACCAACCCATAATTCGAATAGTTCAATTTCTTGGTTCATTCTATTAATTCAATAAGGGAACCTTCTTCTTCAGGTTCAATTATCGAATTCATAGACTTAGACTAAGGAATGTGTTGACGGGATTAGTACCAACTGATATAATAGACAGCCCCTATGTGACCCAAGACCTTTGATATTTAAATAAACTTGAAAATTATTATTTCATTTCGGGGGCTTCCTTCACACCTCATAACTAAATGTTCGAACCTTATAACTATGACCCCAAAGGTTAATAAATCCGCAAATCTTAATGATAATCAACACATTCGTATGCATGGGCCCCACCATACAATCGACGGAATCAATAAAATGCACACGCCCGTACCTTAAGTTAACCTTTGCACATATTCCAACTTGCTCTGGGACACGCGTCGTCCGTCCTGTGGAATCGCTCCCAACTCCTCAAATACCGCCCACCATGTAAAGGTGGTGCGATGAAAACCATAAACCACCGTCACTGTTCATCTGGTCATGGTTTTTCCCTTTTGGCTTGGGGTTCTGCATAACTCCGCGTTCCACTACCGGGTTTCGTCTTCCGAGTTTCGCTTAGCTTTCGCGTACAACACTAACTCATAGTTCCAATACCATTCAATGATACTACTCAACTGCTATCATTATAACAAATCTCCATTGTAGTTAAATCTCATTCATAGCAATCGGACTACACCGTCGATCTAATTTCACGATCTCTGCAATGTGATACTCCAAGAACGCTATGCACACATTGAATTTTTCATCTACTCACTTCCACAGTAATGTACATTCACCGTAAAATACATAATTTCTTCATAAAATAGATTATATGAATCCAGCCCAAATTCGTAACATATCAATTCAATTTAATACTTCAACCCATAAGTTTTAAACTTGACTTCACCAATATCGACCACAAAACCTCTACACAAAAATTCATTCAGAGCATTTCCCATACAATTATTACTATGCCATCACCTGATTTCACAGTTTCCTTTGCGAGTTCACTATGTTATGACTGTAATTTCCTTAGTATATATATAACCTCACACACTATACTCCACAGTAAATCCATGTACAGAGTTAATCATAATTTCACATAGGAGCCATTTATACTTCGAATTACAGAGTCTCACCATACCCATGCAATGCTGAACACTTAAAGATACCCACTCTGCACCTTGAATAGTTTTCTGCTTCTTTGCTATCCTCTGCTCCTTGACTGATGCTTCTCCTTACTTCTCTTTTTTCTATCTCCTTTTCCTTTCTTTTGCTATCTCTCTTTGTCTCTGTTTCCTCTGATGTCTCTGCTGCCTTTCTTCCCCTTGAATGATGTTTCCGGTGCTCCTCCTTTGTCATCTCCTTTGCCATCAATGACAACAATTCCAATACTCTCCCCCTTTGGCATTGATGGCAACACATCCACCGATAATCCAATGCTTCCTTTGCCTCTCTGATTTTCCTCCCCCTTTGACATCAATGGCAAAGGGTTGCACATTTCCTAGATTGCTTTCTGCATTTCCTCTCTCTGAGATCTTCTGACTTTGTACCCTGCTGCTCCAAACTTTGGATTAAATCTAAAATTCTGATCCTTTAGCCTTTTCATTGACTCCTGTATGCTGGATGTATTCTTTCCATAAGCCTTTGATCCTGAGGACCTGTTTCATGGTTTCCTTGTTGGCTGATCTCCCCCTGGAATGATATTTTCGTTTCTGTTCTCCCCCTGAAACTGTGCTTTCTCTTTATATCAGAGAGTAGCATCTATAGATACTACCCCTAGTCTGTCTCTCAAATATTCAAATGGTTCTCTAGCAAGAGGTTTGGTAAATATATCTGTTGTTTGTTCTTTTGTTGGCACATACTCTAGCTTTACTATCTTCTGAGCCACTTGTTCTCGGAGAAAATGATACTTGATTGGGATATGCTTAGTTTTTGAGTGAAGCACAGGATTTTTAGATATACTTATAGCACTTGTATTATCACATTTGATTGAGATAGGTTCATCAATGCTTACCTTCATGTCTTGGAGGGTTTTCTTCATCCACATGACTTGTGTACAACATGCTGCTGCTGCTATATATTCTGCTTCTGCTGTAGACAGAGAGATAGATGTTTGTTTCTTGCTTAACCATGCCACCATACTTTCTCCTAGATAGAAAGCACCTCCACTTGTGCTTTTCCTGTCATCCACACAGCTGGCCCAATCTGCATCTGTGTATGCTGTTAAAGTGAAGCTTTTGCCTTTAGGATACCAAAGTCCATATTGTGTTGTTCCTTGTAGATATCTGAATATTCTTTTTACTGCCAGAAGATGGTTTTGTTTAGGAGTTGCTTGATATCTAGCCACTAGTCCTACTGCTAGCATGATGTCTGGTCTTGATGCAGTCAAATACAACAGAATTCCTATCATGGATCTGTAGAGTTTTTGATCTATATCAGCAGACCCATCATCAACACACAGCTTGCATCCCGTGATCATGGGAGTTGACACAGGTTTGCAGTCCTCCATTTTGAACTTTTTCAACATTTCTTTTAAGTATTTTTCCTGTGAGATGAATGTGCTTGTGTTCTTTTGCTGAATTTGAAGTCCTAAGTAGAAACTGAGTTCTCCAATCATGGACATCTCAAACTCTGATTTCATCTCCTCAGCAAACCCTTTTGCAAGTTCATCTCTGTTGCTTACAAACATAATGTCATCAACATATACTACAACAATCAGGAGTTCATTTTCATGGAATTTTATGTATAGATTGCTGTCTACTCCACCTCTCTTAAAGCCTTGTTTTTGCAAATATTTATCTAGTCTTGAGTACCAAGCACGAGGAGCCTGTTTCAGTCCATAAAGAGCCTTTTTCAGTCTACATACATAGTCTTCTTTGTCTGTTAATGAGAAGCCTTCTGGTTGTTCCATGTAGACTTCTTCTTTTAAGTCTCCATTCAGAAATGCAGATTTTACATCCATTTGATATACCTTGAAGTTTTGGTAGCATGCAAATGCTAGGAACATTCTGATAGCTTCCATTCTGGCTACAGGGGCAAATGTTTCATCGTAATCAAGTCCTTCGATTTGTGAGTATCCTTTGCAGACCAGTCTGGCTTTATTCCTGATTACTTGTCCTTGCTCATTCATTTTATTTTTGAATACCCATTTTGAGCCTATGACATTTTTCTCAGTGGGTCTAGGAACTAATTCCCAGGTATTTTTTTTCTCAATTTGGTCCAATTCTTCATTCATAACATTTACCCAAGACTTGTCCTTGCTGGATTCTTCAAATTTCTTTGGCTCTATTTGTGAAAACATGGCTATGTATACCTCTTCAGTTTGTTTTGTTAGCTGCCTTCTTGTTTGGACCCCTACTCTCTTGTCTCCAATGATCTGATCTTCAGGATGGTTTTTCTGAGTATATCTTGAGGGAGCTTTAGAACTTAGCTCTGTATCTTCTGTTGTCTTGCTTGTTTCCTCATCATCTTGGTTTTCTTCTTCATGATTGTCTGATGGACTACAACAGTCTGTATCTCTTGTATTGTTTAGAAGTTCTTCATCAAATCTCACATCAATTCTTTCTATTATTTTTTGAAGAGTCTTGTTGTAGCACCTGTACCCTTTGATTTTGGATGCATGTCCTAGAAATATCCCTTCATCAGCTCTAGCATTAAATTTTCCAAGATTTTCATCATTATTCTTTATGTAACACTTGCTTCCAAAGATTCTAAAATGTTTGATTGAAGCTGGATTCCCATGCCAAAGTTCAGAGGGAGTCTTGTCACTGCTTGGCCTTAAGTGAGCTTTATTAAGGATATGCACCGTTGTGTGTACCACTTCTGCCTAGAAGGTTTGAGGAATATTATTCTCTGGCATCATGGCTCTAGCAATTTGTTGAACAGATCTGTTTTGCCTCTCTGCTACTCCATTCTGCTGAGGTGTCCCTGCAATAGTAGATTGTTGTTTTATGCCATATTCATTGCATAGATCTGCAAAGTCATAATCTGTGAATTCACCTCCTCTATTAGATATGATGCATTTTAGCTTGCATCCTGTCTGGTTTTCAAATAATTCTTTGAATATTTTGAATTTGTCCAGAGCTTCTGATTTATTCTTGAGAAATGTAACCCATGTCATTCTGGAGAAATCATTGATTATTAGCATGAAGTAGAATTCTCCCCTTGGTGTTTTAGTTCTTGCAGGTCCACATAGATCCATGTGCACAAGCTGGAGTGGTCTACTTGTTGATAACTCATCTTTGGCCTTAAATGATGTACGGGTCTGTTTACCCAATTGACATGATTTGCATATGGTATTAGAAGGCCTTTTTATTTCTGGCATGTCCCTAACCGCTTTATTTTTGCTCAGTCTGATAATATGATCGAAGCTGAAATGTCCCAATCTCCTATCCTATGCCATAACCATGATTCCTCGAGTTTGCTAAGATGGCAGGCTTCATCCTCCTCTTTCACTATGTACACATTACTCTCTGTTCGAACACCTTTGAGTAGAGTCTTTCCTGTTGTGCTTGATCTGACTTCACAATCTTGTGCTCTAAAAAGAACTTCGCAGCCTTTGTCACACATCTGACTGACACTCAGTAAATTTGCTTTCAGCCCATCTACAAATAGTACATCCTGGGCCTTTCCTCGGCCATTATGTATGCTAACTGAGCCTTTTCACTTGATCTTTCATGTTTTATCATTGCCAGATTTCTTTTCATCAAGAGTTATAAACTTGCTTTTGTCTTCTGTCATGTGTTTGGAGCAGCCACTGTCCAAATACCATTGACTCTTCAAATCTTGAGCAGTTAAAGCCAAGTCACATTTGTTCACCTTCTTTATCCACTGGAGGCCTCCTTTTGTTTGGTATCTTTTGTGAGGTGATGAATTATATCTTCTTAGAGAACACTTGGAAGGCATATGTCCAACTTGATTGCATATACAACATTTGATCATATTTTTTGCAGAATTATGAGTATGAACAAAATTTCTTTGATTCATAAACCTCCTTGAGGTGTTAAACATTAGCCTTTGTCCATGCTTTCTACATTCAATGATTTTATGACCAAATTCCTTACAATGAAATCAGTAACCATAGAAGCTATTTGCATACCTGATGTGAGGTTGTTTCTTCCATTTGTTTGTGTTAGGCAGTCTCTTCAATACTTGCATCTTTTGCTGGTTTGAATTACTCCTCCTTGCATGACAATATGCAGCAATGTGTCCCAGCTTATGGAAAAAATAGCAAGTGGCATTCTTCATTGAAGGGAAGGATCTCCTTTGATGGTTTCCATATTCAAGGGTCTGAGTATTTATTACATTCTTTGCTACTAGTAATTTCTTCTGATTTCTTTCTTACTTGTTGTAGATTTATTCTGTTGTAGGAGTTGTTTGAGTTGCTTCATCTTCCTTCTTTGCTTTTATAAAGATAATCTATTTTTCAACCTTTTCTTTTCCTTTACTTGATTTCTCTTCATAGCCTCTTCCAGTCTTTATCATAGGGGATCTTTGAGCAACCAGGATTTCATTCAACTTACTAGAGCTTGTTTGATAAGAGTTTATAAGCACTGTCCTTTGAGCATTTTCTAGTTTCTTCCTGAGACATACTACTTCTTCTTCCAGTTTCTCTTGTTCTCTGGTTTTATCCTTGATTTGCTGAAGTAACATGTCTTCTATCTTTTTGGCTTCTTCAAGCTCTACCTTTAGCTGTATGAGGACTTCTGAGTTTTGTTCTTCTCTTACATACTTAAGAAGAATGTCCTTTTGTTTTCTGCACTTCAGTTTAAGTCTGTCAATCTCTCCCAGAGCACTTCTTAGCTCCCCCTCAAGGTCGACTTCCCCTTCTTATTCTTCATCTTCTAGCAGAAGTCCTTCAATATATTCTATGGCCATCAATAAGAATTCGGAGGTTCCTTCTTCACTTGAGGGTTCATCCGAATCTTCAGATGTACTGATGTCTTGTTGAGCATAGAAGGATTTTCTACTGAACTTCTTTCCTTTCTGCCAGTTCTTTGATTTATTTTTCTCTGACTGTTGAGCCTGATTCCTTATTTTCTTTTGAGGACACTTAGCAGCATAGTGTCCCACTCTTCCACAGTTAAAGCATTTGAAAGGAAGTTGTACCTTTGTATCTTCCGAGCTCTATCCAATTTCGACAAACTTTGCCTCTTCTTCATCCTAGCATGAAACATATGTCTCCTCTTCTTCTTCTTCTTTCTGTTTTTAAAAGATGCTTCCCTGTACTTATTTTTCCGTGGTTTCATTTCATAGGCCGTTAGATTTCCAAGTAGTTGGTTCATGGTCAAGGTCTCCCAATCAGTTTTTTATTCTATTGCAGATACCTTTGGATTAAATCTGGATGGAAGAGATATTAGAATTTTTTGTACAATTACACTTTCTAGTATTTTTTCTCCAAGAGCTTTCATATTGTTAATAATTTCTGCAGTTTTTAGGAAGAAACTGGCAATGTCTTCATCATCATTCATTCTTAAGTTCTCAAACTGGGCTCTATAGACTTGAATTTTGGCAGCCTTCAATTTCTTGTCCCCCTCATGTATGTTCTCAAGAGTATCCCATATTTCTTTGGCAGAGTCTTTGTGCATTACTTTAATAAACTCCACTTCACATAATCCATTCAGGATGGCATTCATGGCTTTTGCATTAGCCACAAACTCTTGTTTTGTTTCTTTCTCTGTATCAGTTTCTTTTGGAACATATCCTAATTCCACATTAGCCCAGACTTCTATTCCTAGAGACATTATGTATGTCCTCATTCTGATTTTCCAGAAAGCATAATTTTCACTAGTGAAGAAAAAGGCTTTGTTGGTTGAGTATCCTTCTTTACTAGTCATCTTGGGAACCTAGGATCTCCTTTCAGCTGTTAGACTGGTACTAAGGAACCTGCTCTGATACCAATTTTTGAACCCTTAGTTAAACTGAGAGGGGGGGTGAATCAATTTAACACATACATGGAATTTTAAAACTTTCTCTTAAATATTATTTACACCTTCACTTCATGATCAACTTAATATGTGAACAATATTTATTAGTGAGCAACAAGTATCAAACAGATTTGTTAATGTAACATCGTTTACTATGAGCAACAAGCATTAAACAAGGATAGATAAACCACATCAACACATAAGAAGCACACATAGAGACATCAGATGTAAGTGGAAACCCATAAAGGGAGAAAACCACATCTTTTTATTGTTGTGATGCAAAGGCAAGCTCCAACTCCCTCTCACCACTGTTTTTTCTGCAGGCACCAACCTACAGGAGGCTCCTACCTCAATTTTTCAAGCTACAACTTGCAAGGAAGCACCAACTCCCTTCAATTTTCTGCAGGCGCCAACCTACAGGAGGCTCCAACCTCAGTCAGCTACAACTGACAGCTATCAAGCAGCAACTTGATAGGGAAGCTCCAATAGCTCCAACTTCCTCACTCTTTCAAAAGAGAAACAATTGCTAATTTACCTTGGATATCAGCTGTCTTGTTCCAATTGCTCTGCTATTCATCTATTCTCATATCTGCCCTGTATCATCTCTGCATCTTCTCATATTCTCTATTAGCTTCTCCTTATTCTCCGCTCAGCTCCTCTTTCTTCTCTACTTCACTGCTTTATTTTTGCATTATTTTTACTCACTCTTTCTCTCCCTTCTCACTTACTCTTTGGCATTTCAAAATGATATTACTTATAGAATTTTTGATGACTGTTTGTTTTCTTCTAGGAATTCGAAATGAATGGTCATACCCCTTGGTCTTCTGCATCCTCATTTCTTTATCCAACTCAATTTAAAAATCATAATAATATGTACACAATTTCATGCTACAGTGGGATTTTGTCTTTTCTTTAGGATACTTTTTTTTTCACACAGAAAAAGTTCGTAATTTTATTTATGAGAAAAACAAAATTACATGTTGCATGAGCTGGTATATGTCCAAAGACATTCAAGATGCCGCAAATATAAAGCAAAGGGGAAAAAAACAATTAAGATTTTCTCCCCTTCTTCTTTTCAACCTTACGCCAAGCACCAAGTGTTGGCTCGGTCTCGATAAGGACGAGCTGATTTCCTTCTATAGGTGCTCCATTGTCCTTATCGGAGTCAGATGTGTCTGATGTATGAGTTCTTTTGTATCCCCCACTGTCTAGTGTTCCAGGTACCATATCCTGCTGAGTCTTTGTGGTGGTGTCGACCTGCTCTTGCATTTCCTGTTCTTGTGTGCCCAAGGAAGTATCTGTTTGTTGATTCTCATGTGGTGAAGGTTCCATTTCTTCTTCCTGTAGTTCTGGCTCTTCAGATGGAAATTGCCAACCTTTTGCCGCTTTGCCTGTTTTCTTCTTTTTCCTGTTGTCCCTTTTTGCTGCCGGGCACGAGTTTTGTAGGTGGCCTGTGCACCTGCATATCCGGCATCTGAAGGCGGTATTCTCATAGTCTAAATGCTGTGTCCATCTCTGTTGTTTGTTGTTCAGCATAATGGACTCTGGGAGTCCCTTGCTCAAATCAACCTCCACACAGATTCATGCGAAGGTGAATATGCGCTCTTCCAGGCATTGAGTGTCTGTTTTTATGTATCTGCCCAGGGTGTTTCCAATGCAGCCAAGAAAATTTTCATTCCAAAAATGTAGCGGGAGATTGTAGAGCCTTACCCAGACCGGCATTTTGGTCACCTCCATGGTGTTAGCATCAAAATTAGGAAACCATGGTGTAATAAAGAGTCCCGTGGAGCCCCAGAACCATGGTCCCTGGCTGATAATGGCATCTCTGACCTCAGTGGATGTGAATTTGACTATGAAGTATCCTTTAGAGCATAGGTGTATTTCACATTCCATGGTCCAATTTGTAAAGATCCAATGGAACAGCTCCATTGGTTTGGGCCAGAAGCAGTTGAATCTGCCAATAATTGCTTGGGATTCGTAGGCAGTTCTATGCATATCAATATCTAGACTGTCTATGTTTATTTCAGGCACGCTGTCCTGCATTTCTACAATATAAGGCTTGGGAGAACTGTCAGCAGGGGCAACAGAAGCTTTGGGAATGTTTCTGTCCCCCTGTAAAACATTCCTATATGAACCTCTTGTGGGTACTGTTGTGGATGCACCTGCACCCATGGAAGATCCCTGTGCCCTGTTTTGACCCATCATGCCACCCCTCAATCTGAGGTTGAGGCAGATGGATGACCCAATGTTAATGGAGTAGTGGTTTACCGAGCAATGGTCAGCCAGAGCTTTCCCCCCAGAAATTAGAGACTGTGACTGAACTGGGTAGCCAGCCATGGACTGAATAGCTTCCTTCAGGTGTAGAATAGAATCTATAGTTCGAATCCAAATAATGAAGCATTTACCTACAGGAGGCTTTATGAACACTTGAAAAGGAGACGTGTCTACCTGAGAATCGATGGAGCAGACTTGCTGGCTGCCTTTTTTGGCCATAGGCGCATCATAGTGGGCTTGATTCGGGCTCAGAAGCTTCGAGAGCAGCGACAGTGAACCCATAAGTTCTGTATTCCACGAAATAGCAGCTATGGGGAGGTGGGTAGGCCCAAGTAGCCTCTGTTTTAAGTACTGTAGATGCCACGGAGCAGTCAAAACCCAAGAGCGCAGGTCCGATGCCCATTCACAGCCCATCCTCGAGGACCAGGGCGTAAATGTGAAGGCCAGAATGAATGGGAAAACTGCAAGCCGAAACCTCGCCCAATAAACAAGAAAAACTGATAACCCAGCATGAGAAGACGACCAAAAAAACAGAGTATTGTGCGCAATGTCACCCTGGGAGGTGCAGCAGAGCACAAAGCCTATCTCTGGTACAAACCCAAAGTCACCAAGGAGCCAATGGCACACGCAGGGGCTTGTATCATACCTCGCAATAGCTTTTGACAGAGTGGTCAGGCACCCGGGCTTCATTCTGTTGGTTCTGCAGGGCGTCCATGAGCCTGACTCAGCAGAATAATGGAGTCCCACAGGTGCGCAAGGATCCTCAGCCCAAGCCGAGTCACAAGGAACAGAACTGATGATGCAGAATCTCATTTCATGGAGGCTCTGCCTGAGCCGCGATCTCCAGTCCGCGGCGGCAATGGTAGACTGAAACCCTAGAAAAAAAATCGCTCCCGCGCGCGCCATCTCTTCTTTAGGATACTTGCCTTTGCATCACAAACAATAAAAAATAATTACATCATTTACATTTACATTCTTAATTTCATATTTCAATATCACTCAGCTCCTCTTCTGAACTTTGACTTTACTGGATTTTGTCTTTTTCTACTGTTGTTAAGAAACTGTTCTGCATCTTCTTTGTTTACTGTCATCTGCACATTTCACCTGTTTACTGCACTTTTGAATATTTTCCAGATTCCTGTGCTTGAACACCTGTTAAATTTGTTCCTGTGTGCCTCAGCATGCTCTTGATATAACTTAATCATATCATTTACTTCCTCTTTCTCCTTGAAGTATATATGGTTTGAATCATAGTTGTATCAATTCGCATCAAACGAAGCTCCATTCCCTTTAAGTTCCGCAGGGGTAGCAAACTCGAGCATGTATGCATATAATACCACCTCCGGAATTATAGACTTCTGGTATTGTTCTTAAGCCCAAGGAATTAACTTTACCGTCGCCATATAATATTATAAACTGACAGTCCATCTCCGTGTATATGTATTAGGCCCCGTTCACATATTTCATATTTCATATCGCGCCAATTAACCATATGCAACTTGTTGGAATGTAATTCCAACTGCCCGAACGAGAGATCAATTCGCAGGCGGCAGCACGGTGAACAGGCGCAGGTAAACAGCGCACAGGTTTATTGGAGATCGACGGAGTGCGGGGGGTTGAAGAGCGCGGAGGTTAACACGGAGGGTACGCCTCGTAGTTGACTGGCCGATCACACGTTGACCGCCGATCAACGGCTACGATGAACTGCGGGGTCTCACCCCATTTGATGTGTATGGAGAAATGGGAGCCCCTGTAAACACCACTTTGTGGTGGCTCCACCATGCACCACCGCCAGCGTGCCACCAATTCACCACCGCAGCGGGAAAATTCACCAATTCTTTGTTAACCACCGGACTCCTTTATTAACCTTCGTGCATGTTCAACAAGCGATCACCGTTAGATGTCGGCCCACCAGATCGACGACTCCTGTCCATTTCGCTCCGTGTCCTGGTACGCTAGTTAATGTGCGAAGGCGCACGTTAAACGACGGTTTTGGAATGTCGGTCGAGGACACATGTTGATCAATGAATGGAATCGTTGCTCCTCCGGGAAATACCACTTATGGTCGATAGGCGGTGCGATGAAATCTACTTACGGCCTTTACTGTTCACACTAAACCACTTCACAGTTCCTCTCGCAAGGTTCCGTTCTCCACTCTAGGTTCCGATGCAACGCTTTTACTCCGGGTTCCGTCTCCAAAGATTTCAATTATATATATATTTGTTACTATTATGGTTCCGCCTTTGACTTTGGTTCCACCTCTGACTATGGTTCCGCTCCTATTCACGCTGGTTCTTCGGTGTATGCATATATATAAACCATATATATATAACGCACCTACCATATATACAATCTCCATGTCAATTGAATACAAGTGCTTTGTTAAAAAATGGCGATAATTTCAAACATAATTCAAACAGTGAATGCTAACTGATTCAAACTCCCGGAATGTTATGTGTAACGCCCGACTGTATAAAATATTCTCTGAATTTATATATATATGTACATATTCTTGGAATAACATCTGTGGCTCTGCCTTTGCCGCTTCTGTCACTCTGCCTCTACCTCTACTGCTATGAAAACGGCTCTGTCTCCGTATTTGCTTCCTCTGCTTGTCTCCTTTGCTTCATTCATTTGCTTCTTTGCTTCCATTATCTGTCTTTGTCTCCTTGTAACTGTTCTTGTCTCTGCATCTGCTGCCTCCTTTGCCATCAATGACAACATTTCCAACACAACGTGTTTGGAAACATATGTTCCCAAATACCCTAGATGATCTACCAAATAAGTGGTATAAGTTATAGGAAGCAAGGGTTCATTCAAGCAAGGGTTCATTCACTCTAATGGAAAGAATTAAAGGAAAAATTCATTAATAATTTTGAATTCAAACCAGAGGACGTTGATTTAAAAGACACAATCCAGAAAATTAAAGAATTCATCATAGAAAAACTAGTTGATCAATAGATCTTAATTAATGGTCCAACAATTTGCAACTATATATTTTGCACCAGAAACCAAAAGAGGGCTAGTCAATTAGAATTGGAAGAAATAACCATTGGCGACCAAAAATTTTCTTTGAATAAGCACCATCCTAAAAATCACAAGAGAATTCAATCAATATACAAAGTCGCTAAACAAGACACAAATAAATCGAATAAGTTAGATTCTCCGCCAGCTTATCAAGAAGCAAAATTTTAAGAACAACGACTTGAATAATCAAAATCACTCGATTGGATGGATGCATAAATCAAAATACGATAAGTAGACATATCAAATGATGACCGACCAAAAATTTCTTGACTGAGTGATTATTAATCGAAGAAATAAATTGCAGAATTCATCGACTTACTTAAGGAATATCAAGACATATTTTCTCAAGAATATAAATACCTAAAAGGATTAGTCAAGGAAATTAGAGAAATGAAGATCAATCTCATTCTCGGATCTAAATCAATAAAGAAAAGACCATACAAATTAGCGCATAAATATAAACCCATTGTACAGAAAGAAATATAGAGAATGCTTGCAGTTGGTATCATATACCCCATAGAAACATTAGAATGGGAAATACCTATGGTTGTTAAATCGAAGAATCATGATCTGATGAGGCTACACATTTGTGTCGATTATCGAGGATTGAATAAATTAAAAGTTACTGATCCATTCCCAACTCCCTTCAATGACAATATTATCAATGAATTCGCGGGGCATAAATGGTACTCCTTTATAGATGTGTTCTCAGGATACAACCAAATGTCCATAGTGGAAGAAGATCGAGAAAAAAATACATTTGTTACTGAATTTGGTTCTTTTTCATACAGAGTGATACTATTCAAACTATAGAATGCACCTGTAGTATTCTCGAGAATCGTTGTTAAAGAATTTTAGAAAAATATTTATAAAACATAACTGTATATTTTGACAATTGGACAGTCTACATGTTATTAAAGGATCATATTCAATGGCTAAGACTAATGCTTGAAAGATGAAAACAAATATGATTATCCATGAATATAAAAAACATGTATCTTCACAACGCCGATTGGAATACTGTTGGGTCATGTTGTTTCAAAGGATGGAATTAAAGTCAATATGGAAAAAATCAAGGTAATTTTAGATTTACCAAAAAAAAATTAAAATATTTTTAGGACATATAGGATACTATAGAACATTCATCAAGCATTATTCTGATATAACGTTCCCAATCGACTAACTTTTAAAGAAATACACTCCTTTCATTTGGTTTGATGAATGTGATGAATCATTGCAACTATTAAAAAAGAAGTTGGTGGAGGCACCAATCCTTAAATTTGTAGCCTAGTCTAAATAGTTTCATGTTCATGTCGATGCATCAAATATTGTAGTTGGAGCAGTCTTAGGACAACCTGACAACAAATTAATAGAACATCCAAATGCTTATGCCTGTCAAATTCTCAACAAAGTATAAATAAATTATTCAGTGACAGAACATGAAGCTCTAATAATGATATTCACCCTGCAGAATTTTTGACACTACCTCTTTGAAAACCCCTTCATATTTTACATGAGATAAGAAGCATTAAAATACCTTGTAAACAAACTAGTTCAAGGAATAATTTTTCAAATTTTTACTCTTATTTTAGGAATTTGAATTTGAAGTTGTTTTTTGACCTAGTAAAAGAAATGTTGGCCTTGATCACATATCCCAACTAGAATCACAAGAGGATCCGTCAGATATCAATGATGATCTTCCCGACGCACATCTATTCAAAATTGAAGCAATCCCAACTGAACTTGTTGAAATAACGAAATTTCTACATATAGGTAAAGCTCTAGAAGGATTATCAACAAAAAAGAAAAATATATTATCAGTCAAAGTGACAAAATATACATTGATAAATGGTCTATTATATAAATTGGGAATTGACGAAGTACTTCGAAGATGCATATTAGAACATGAAAGAGAAGGGATTATCGATGAAGCCCACAAAAGGGGAGCTTGTGGCCATTATCAAGGAACACAACTACTTGGAAAATAAAGCAAGCTGGTATTTGGTGGCCTACTTTATTACATGATTTTCGACAATAGGTACAAAAATGTGATATATGCCAAAGAACAGGTTGACCTCTACCAAAACATCAAATACCATTGCATTCCATAGTTCCATTGTTACCATTTGAAATATGGGATATCGAATTCGTCGGTCCATTTCTTGAAAGAGATAAACAAACATGTGCAAAATACATCATAAATGCAGTTGAATATGTAACAAAGTGGGCAGAAGTAGAACCCGTAGCATCATATACTAAAGAAGTAGCAACTAAATTCACATACAAAAATATAGTGATGCGTTTTGGTTGCCCCTTGGTCCTCATCAATGATAGGGGAACACTTTTTATTAATGGAAAAATTGAAGTATTAACAAAGAAAATTATATAGAGCAAGGGAAGACAACGAAATATCACCCTCAAGGAAACTGTGCAGTTGAATCATTCAATAAAACTATGCATAAAGGATTAATAAAAAATTATAACATAGATAAATGCGTTTGGGACGATAAAATTCCAGCAATTTTTTGGGCACATCATACAACATACAAGTTGTCGACGGGGTCAATGTTGTTTAAGCTTTTCTATGGAAAGGAAGCAGTCATGTTGTTCCTTTGGTAAAAAAATGCACAAACCGTGTCGACTATACTAAAATACAACACAAATTTACAAGCACAACGCGTCAGACGGTTACATTAATTAGAGGAAGATCAAATGTACACATTATATCATCAAAAAATTAAAAAAGACTATAAAAAAGCATGACATGACCAAAATATTCAAGCTAAACATCTTCAAGTTGGTAATTTAGTCCTAATGTATGATAGTTGACTCAAAGGTAGACCAAAGAAAATTGAAATTTCAAGGCTCGGTCCATTTTTCATTGAGGATATTCGACCATTTGGAGCAGTTCAACTAAAGACATTACAGGGTCACCTTTTCAAGTGTCTTTTCAATGGTGTCAGTTTCAAAAAATAACTCATACAAATAATTATTATAGGTTAGCTGTAAGACCATTAATAGAAAAATCTAATCAACTAATATGTAAAATATTATTTTATTAATAAAAAGAATAAATAAAAAAATTATTAAATTATTATGTTCTTTTCAATTTCTTCTATTTAAAACAAAATTAATAAAATTAACAAAAAAGTAGTTACAAATATAACCTACATAACAATTGACATACCAATAAAAACTAATTGTAGGGATACATTGGGTAACCTGAATGAGTAAAATTGTGGAGAGGGAGGTAGAACTTCACAACCTATTAAGAGAAAAACAAAGTTCAAATGACAATAATACGAAGATGATCAAAATACAAAATACATAGGGAGAGGCAGACTTGTGTCACAAAAGCAACCTTTGACAGAACAGACACACAGAGTACGATTTCATAAATCATTAAAACTATAAGGAAACTTCGAATACTTATTGGGAAGTAGTTCAAGAAAACCTTTCATGTAGAAATACCTTGCGCGTGACACCGACAAAGTTCTCCATAAAATAAAAAAAGAGGGATCCATAAACTAGAGTAATCGATTACTGCCATCCCTCTCTGACACATCACACACTTCAAACATTCCACTACCGTTAGATGATAGCCAAGGTCATTTTAAGATATTCCACAATTACTACCCACTCCACAGGAAAGGTGGCGAAACGATGGCATGCACGAGAGAGATGATGATCAACAAATTAATCATAAACTAAAGAGACATTATGAAGGAAGTAAATCAAGCAACAATGATGACACATTTAATGCCACTTCTATAGAAATCAAGGATTTACCTAGGTTATTAAAAATATTTCCAGAAATCCCAAGTGACATCCCTTGCGACTTAGATGATATCATTGATATACCCAAAACTGTAATTTCTGATTCAAAACTCTTGGGTTGCCTCTGAAAAAAATGTTGATTTGATGGTTGATTCGTCATGGTTAATATTATGGTTCTATGTTGGTTATAAGAATGATCTAGCTATGGCTCTTATTCATGATTTGATAAGTATTTGAATGTTTTATGAATGCATGGGATAACACGTGTTGTTGTAGTTATTTGAGAGGGAATTAGACCTTCTTGGTGATTCTCAAATGATATTCAAAGATTTATGATCAAAAATGCATTCGTGACCTGTAGCTTACATGTTTACCATATTTTTGATGAAATTTCTATCAAGTTCTAGGTAGTCTAGGTCAAATTATGGCCTTAATTCTAAATGTTTGGCATTGTCGTCATGAATATAATGATTTTGTAAAGTTACATGAATTTATGGGCAGTGGTATGGAGGCTATCTTGAAAGTCGGAATCAAATATTGGAACTACATGCACTAAACATAAGGATTTAGGCCATAACTGCATGGAAGCATGCTTGTGTGTGAGTTTGGGGCCTCATAACCACACACTTTCCTTGTTGTGTGTGTGGTTGGGGTGTTAGGCCAATGAAAAAAAGGTTCTAGCTCAGGGATTGATCACCTGGGGTGGTTTCTCAACTCTTGAGTGATCTGTAGTACTTGTAGGATGTCAGTAAGTCTTTAGTTTGTAGGACCCACTTCCTTAACTGGAACTTGGAGGTTAGGTCATGTCATAGTAGCACTTATTCTCACATTGAACTTGGGAGCTTGTAAAAGTGGGTAAATGCTAGAAGGGGTGGTTACACCAAAACCATAACCCTAGAACTATTAAACTAAGAAGTTAATTTAATGCTTCACATATAGAGCAATTGGTGAAATAACAAAAATTAAATTTGGGAAACAATATGTCTCTTTTGGATTAATAATGAAAAAAGAAGAGAAATATAGTGACACATCTAAAATAGAGCTACAAAAAAATTACATAATAAAATTATTGATAAATACACACACACACACATATTCATTGCACGACCATTACACATATAAAAAGCTGAAGAGAAAGTAATAAATGTAGTTGTTCATAAAATGAGACCCTCAAGAAGGGATACATGATGTTGTCTAACATTGTAGCATTCCATGTGAAAAACTTAACCATATTTCCAAAAACATATTCGAATGTGAAGTGAAACCCTGTTAAGGGTGTAGAAATTATACACTATGCATGTATATCTTGGATTCACTCGATCTAAAAATATGCTAAAGTTAAATATTGAATCGCTTCTACAAATCTTTGCGGAATTAAAAACACAATCGCCAATTACAATATCATGAAGAAAGATCAATTACACACAACACAGATAATTTCCTGGGGAAAGATTACAACTAAAAACCCCACTATCTTCTATTGTATATTGTATCAGGGATCATGAAACAATTACACACAAAAATCCAATCACAAGAGCTCTCAGTACATGAGATAATTGTCTCACACTGTCATACAAAAATTGGCAAATCACTTGCTCAATTTACTGTCTCGAGGCAGCTTGCCTCCACTGCAAAATCCCTGCTGAAAGAAATCCATGAATTGATGCCTACTTGCCTGCCTTGACTGCGCAATCCTCATGGGCACACCCAATGTGTGTGTGCTTGCTTGTGTGCAAGCGGATAATGTCCCAATTAATAGTTTACTTCCCTTTCACCTAGAACTCAACCGGGTCTCCACTGGATCTGACATGCATGTAGTTAATAATAGTAAATCTTCAATTGCATGTGAGACCACTGATTGTGAATTAATTAATAATTAATTCACTTGATCTCTCACTAGTGTATCTTTAGTTACAACTAGCACAACTGATTTTAACTCACTTAACTAATTTAAACTAATTACAACTTGCACAACTCATGCACCACTGCACTTACAACTATGTTACAACTCGAATCACTTAGTTACAACTAAATTCAAGCTTCATGTCCCACCAACCAACCACTTAACTCAAAATTCACTTAGCTAACTGATTTTCCACTTCAGTTAGCTATTTCCAAGTCCACATTGAGAATAGATTAAAGTTTATTGTCCATCTAAATTAAGGGATAATAAAGATAGACATACAACTATAAATAGACATGCATTCTATAAATAGACATGCACCATACATCTATAAATAGACATACACCCAAAAATATCCTGAGGCGCCACTTAGTGTAGGTGCTTAATTTTTACTAGGATCAAATTTATTGTTGATTCTCAACACTCCCTCTCAACAAGAAAGGGATTATCCTTCACCCTGATCCTGTCTCTATGGTATTCAAATTTTCTCCTAGTGAGTACCTTCGTCAAAATATCTGCATCCTGATCTTTCGTGGGAATGTACTGAAGCAACATAATTCTCCTCTACACATAGTCTCTGAGATGATGGTACCGAATAACTATATCCTTGGATCTATCATGAAACACTAGATTAATCTAGAGTTTAATGCAACTCTGATTATCACAATGAATCACTGTTAGATCCATATGAGAACCAAACAAACCAACCAAGGTCTTTCTCATCCAGATAGCCTCACATGCAACTTGACTCGCTACCATGTATTCTGCTTCTGGTGAACTGAGTGCCACAGATCTATGCTTCCTGCTGTACCAAGAAACAACTGTAGATCCAATGCTAAAGATTCCCCCTGATGTGCTCTTTCTGTCCGTTGGACTTCCAACCCAATCTGCATCCGTGAAGCCATGCAACTTCACTCCATCTGTCTGTCTGTACCATAGACCATACTCTGATGTGCCCCTCAGGTATCTCAGGATATGCTTCCCCGCCTTCCAAAAGAGCTTGATAGGCTTAACCATAGCTTGAATCAGCTGTTTAACTGCATAGCAAATTTCCGGTCTCGTTTTCACTAGATACATTAGCGAACCCACTAAATGTCGATAGACAGTAGCATCCACTTAGATTCCACTACCTCTCCAGAAGTAGAATCCTCTTTCCTCCAGTTTCATGGAAGAGGAGTATCCATGGATTTGCAGCCCTCCATATGAAACTTACCCAGTATATCCTTTGCGTACTTGCCTTGAGACACAAAAAATTCACCATCTCGCTGCCATATTTCTAATCCAAGGAAATAATGAAGGAGGCCCATATCCTTCATTTCGAACTCCCTTACAAGATCCTCCTTGCATGAGTTTATCAACTGCTCATCACCAGTCAATATTAAATCATAAACATAAAGAACAACAATTAAAAGCTTACCCCCCACCACAATTTGGTACAGGTTTGCATCTGCTTCACTTTTGGTGAAGCTCAGTCCGGTGAAATAACTGTCTATCTGAGTGTAGCAAGCACGGGGTGCTTGCTTCAACCCATACAATGCTCTTTTGAGAAATATACTTCACATACCTCATTCTTTATAGTTATGACCACACATATCAAGAGTCAGTCATGCCATTGAAAAACCATTGCATACATGGATTCTGCCGAACAAACAGAAAGGTAATAATTCTAGCTAAGAATCGTTGCATTAGAATTTGGGGTTTCAATAACATTATACCTGCGTAGGAGATGAAATTTCCTTCATTGAATAACCTGTGGGGTTATGGTTTTTCTGAAATTGCATAGCCCTTCCTTCGTAACCAGCAAGGAACGAATGCCTCAACTGAGTGGGAGAGGCACAAGAGACAATTTCCCTAACCACTTCCCAAGGAGTGTGATTTGTCGGATCCATTTCCCTCAAATCGACGACAACTAGGGAAACACTTGAACCCTTGTCACATTCATTACACTCGTTCTCTCTCCAAGAAATTTGTAGGCTTGAGGACCTTCGAGAAATGCCTTCAAAGTATCCTTTCACACATCAAGGAGTAAAGCATATATTTATATAAAATTAAGTTCCATGGAACTATATAATTCTAAGGCGGGTTGGTATTAAATATATATATTTTTATATTCTTATGTTCAACAGAACCATACATTCACACATCACAAAGAGTTAAGTGAATCCATGGTTAGCAACTACTACGATCAAATGATATAATGACACATTGATTAAATTTAACAATAACCACAAAGAAAATAAATAAGTAAAAATATGGGTTCTCTGCTCGGGATACTTTTTATTTATTTATGTTTTTGGGAATGTGTTAGGAAATAATTATTTTACGCAGCCGCATCTCCCCCATTCTTTTTTACTTTTAGATTTAATTTAAAAAATGTTATAAAATAAAATTAAAATAAAATATTTATAAAATATTTTTATTTTCAAATGAGTTATGGTCGTTGGGCACATTTTATTGATAAGCCATGGTATTGTAACAAAACACATTTAAAATTTCATAATATCCATGGTAAAATGGGGTGGATATCTATAGTTATGAATTTCGTTATATTGTAAGTTTATTATAAGAGTTAAGTTTTTATGAGATTTTTTTGTTTTTTGTTTTTTTAAAGATTGGCATGACTACATCTTCATCATGTCCAATATATCAGCCAGATCGGGGCAGAGAATTGAACTAGTGACTTCACATCAAGGAGTTCCTTAACAAAACACTCAATCACCATCCATCCAAGACCCCATGGACGAGCTTATTAATTAAATTAAATATGGTTACATAATCATTTTTATTTTATATTTAATTTAAAAAATGTTATAGAATTAAATTAAAATAAAATATTTAAAAAAGTGTTGATATACCATTTTTCTTACATTATGCATAATGCTTGCACATCTCCCCTATACTGTATTGTAGAGCACCTCTCTGCAAATTAAAAAATATAATTATGTAGATAATTTTTATTTTGAAATAAAGTTTTTAGAATTTTAACTTTTTTTTCAATAAATATTTATAATTTTAATTTGTTTTTCAAGAAATATTAGTTGGATGGTAGACATTTAATCTTTTTGGAATATATATGGAATAATAATTAGAATAAAAGGTTGATAATTATCACAAGGAGATCCACCTGAAAGGAGCTTGACCCCAAGAGTGTCAAGAGAATTAAACTCATGACCTCTCAATAGAAAAGGTGCTTTAACAATGAACACTCAACGAATTGAGCTAGCCCTCTGGACTAATGATGTGTAATTCATTTCATGTTTAGTTGACACCTAATACTTAAAACAAAAATATATTAATTGAGCCGAGAGACTCATACTACAAACCAATATGAGGGGATGTGTAAGTTTGTTTGTCCGTAACCTCCCCTTTAAAATAAAAATAAAATATAAAAATTATGTTCTAAATATACAAATAATGTCGCCATAATAAAAAAAAATGAATATGTTGTAAAGTAATTAGAAGTGGAAAAAATGTGAGTAAGATATTTAAATCTTATACTTTTCAAAAATATTTCGACAAGAAATTTAAATAAACTATTTGAAGATCTATGTTTACTAATTTATGTCAACTTCATATATGTATTTATATATATAAAAAAATTGTTAAAATAAAATATTTAATGTTGTATATAAAAAAATATTCAACGTGGGTTATCAATAAAATATTTTAATACTTGTATACTTAAAAATATATTAATAATAAAAAACCATTTTAATTTGAGTGATAAAATGTATCAATGTACATGCAAAATATTTTAATGTCAATTACATATCATTTAAAAAAAACTATGTATATATCATGAAAAATTTAAATTTTTATGGTTAAACCTTTATTTGGTGGTATACATACTTTATTTATCATTCACAAATACAATTTAAAAAATGAAAAATAACACATTGTTTTTGCACTCTAAAGAAGTTTGCACGTGAATAAATTTGATCCCTCTCGGCTCATGTTAGATCTGTACTTATGCTGGTAATAATAAAAAAATTAATGCCAACATAAATAAAATATTTTAATGTCCATATTACATAACATAATTTTATAGTAATTAAATAATGTAACTTAAATTAAAAAAAAGATCTTATATTTTCACTTTCCATTGTGAGAGAGATGTGTAATTTATTTCATTTCTTAATATGGAATTGATATATAATATTTTAAAATATTAATATTTTTTTAATATGGGTGATAAACCCATTCTTAATATAGAGTTAATCTATTATATTTAAAAAGTATTAATAACAAAAAATATTTAATGTGGGTCATATTTCAATATGCATGTCATATATATATAATTTCATTAATAGTTTATTTTTAACTCATAGGAGGGAGATTTGTAACTCCTTCAATGTTTAATACAGAGTTGAACTATAATATTTAAAAAACTATTGGTAATGAAAATAATACAATGTATATTTACACACATGCAAACTTTTGAATATGTGAGGGCATGTATTAACATTTTAATGTGGAGAATGTGTATCATAAATAACATATTTCAACATTTTGATGTGGAGAATGCTAATAAAAAATAAAATATTTCAATGTGAAATATGCATAGAGCATTTTGTTGAAAACTAGTATAGATCCATATTAACCCAAATCAAGTCTTATTGTTGCTTATATACATATTATATGATTTTTAAATGTATATATGTTTAACTGGTATATTAATTTCTTTTATAATTAATATTAATTTAAAATAAAATAAAATTATAATTATAATTATAATTATAATTATAATTATATATATATATATATATATATATATATATATATATATATATATATATATATATATATATATATATATATATATCACAATTGGATCTCCAATTGGGGTGACAAATCATAGGGCCTCAGGGATTGTGGAAAGGGTTCACCACCCCATGAGTCCTCTCAACAACTTGTGAATTAATAAGAGGCAACTGGGTTGCATGCACTCTTGTGCGAAGCTCTTGGCCATCACAGGGTGGAAATTAATGGTTTTTAGGCTATTCATGTTGTTCATTGGAATTTTTTACCAGTGGGGAGGTCGATGGAATATTTGTTGACAACAAATAGATCAACGTAAAATGGCAGGGAGAATGTTTGACAAGTTGTATGGTTTTGCTTTGAGGGAGGAGAATAAAAACAAGGGCATGGATCTCTATCTTATCTTAGTAGTGGAAGAGGGAATCCTATGAGGAATTTTTGCTCAAACCCATAAAGAGCAAGAATCCCAGTGTGAGGTTATCTAGAAAGTTTGAATTGAGCTATGCATCGGGGGACCTTTCAAGAAATAGCCAAATATAAGCTCAAAGTAACATTGTTGGATTTGGTCTCATAACTAGTGTGGGTTATCCACACTAGGCACAAAATTATAAGCCCGTTTGTTAAATTCACGCTGGTTAATTATATGATATTAGTATTTAGTTTTCATGTGTATGCTAGATAAGAGTGGTTGTCTAGAAAGGTGCATAGTGTATTGTCTCTATTATATTCTTTTGGGAAGCTGGGAAGTCTAATGGTTCGTTGACGGGGCATGAATCATTATCTTGGACGCTTGTGCGCTACAAATGCTCCATATTCTAGTGGTGCATGGGTCTGGAATTATTAGAAAAAAAGAGAGCTTGAATGGACGATTATTTGTGTGACCTTGGCAGTCCAGGAATCCTCTACATTCTAAGAAAATATCCATTTGAAATTATTGGGGAGGTCAACAAGTTTTACCTTCTCAAGGGTCGGGTTGGGTAATGATGAAGTGAATGTTTTCTTGCATGATATAGTGATCTCTGGGGTGACTAGTAGGGGCCTTCCCGGTAAGGGTATTTGGTATTGGGGGTCTTTGAATTTTTCGTCCCCAAGGGTGACAGAGGGGAATCTCGGGTGGTCTTGGTGGACTAGTTGGCGTAGTAGAGGCACTTCATACCTTGGTCAAGAATTCTAGAGGGAGGTGCTGAACATGCAACCTTGGTGAGGTTGGGAGTGTCATGGGTTGGAGGCCAGAGGTTTTCAAGCGAGACTACAACATAATGAGTAGGGTCAGGGAGAAAATGTGGACCCGCCTTTCTCTCAGTATTTTCCTTGAACGGTGAACATTGCATTGTCGACGGATATTGCGAATATCATTCGACAATTGTGAAAATCCTTGCATCAGCTCAATCAAGCCTGACAAGATGATCACAATGACATTCTAGATATTATGAATCACATTCAATAAAACTTGGAGGAGATGCATGATAGATTGGTTAGTATATGGAGATGGTAATGATTCATTCAGGAAAGGCTTGACCATATAGAAACCAGGTTGGCTCACATGAGGGGCATGTTCATTGTGAATTTAATCCCTCGCCATCTCCTGGCTTGGGTATAGATCACCCTATTCCAATAACTTCTGAAGATGTCTGATGATAGTTGGTTGTTATTTGGTCTTACTGGTTTTTTGGAATTTTATGCTTGTTAGTCTATGTAAAACTATGTCGTTTTGGAGTTGTTTTTTATATCCTAGATATGCATCTATTGACCAATAAATCTAGTAACAATGAGGCCAAAAGAATTTTGAGAAATTCCACTGGAAAATGTAATCATTTGAATTAATAGAAAAACCTCGATTCACCAAAAAAAAAAAATATTAATAATTAAAGATATATATTAAGTATTTGAATGTATATCATAAATTGATGTTTATTGACAATTTTCATTTATTTAATTTATATAACTACTATAATCTATATTATAATATGAAACTGGTTTAGCAATACATCTTTTATTATTGAAACGTCTTGTTTATTATTTTTTTATAATATCTATTTATACATACCCATCGTCAAAGGATTTTTAAATTTGCCTTGACCGAGATGCTTCACGAGAGGTTCGCAAGTTACATAGACCCCTCAGGGCACCGAATATTGATGTTTAACCTAAACTTAACTTTTATTAATTATTTCGAAAAGAAAAACACAATGTTTCATTTGCACATACTTCTCTTCTTTTACATTTTTTTTTTATAATTATTTCAACATGTGTTATGATACTGCAAAGGTGCATCTGCCATTTTCTACCAATTCGGGTTCTTTCCAGATGCTCTTTCAACATTGAGACAAGATCGACATTTTTCCTACTGTTGTTTGGATTGGGGATTTATGAAGAATGACAATTTCATACTATAAATTTTGATTTGATTTATTTCATGGTAGTTGAATTTACTAGTTGGAAAAAAAAAACATTATTGATATTTTACCTTAATTATATTTATATATTTTTAAGTGAGTTGGTTATTTATTTATTTATTATTATTTTTTTTAATTTTTTTTTAATATCAATATTTAATAATAATTTAAGTAACAATCACTCATAATTCACTAATATAAAAATCCCTTTCCTTCCAAGTGTATTTCAAGAAAAATAACATTAACCAATGCCTCCATGCTAACTCTCAACATCACCCCACGCAGAAGACAACCATCCTTAAAACCTTGTTCAGTAGAGTTGCCAAAATTTCTGATTCTCAATTTCTAACCTTTAAGAGAACTCACCTAACTAATTCCCTCATTATGAATGGTTACTCTACTTCCCATATTAACAAATCCTTTAAATTTGTCTACTCTCATCACCTCACCAAAGAACCCCTTCCCCCTCCTAGGGCCCTCCTTTATCTTCCTTACGTAAAAGGCACCATTAATATCATCTCTAAATTCTTAGGAAAAAAGAACATCAACAATTTATTTAAACCCAACAAAACCTTAAAACAATTATTAAGGTATCCCATGAATAGGCTTGATCCAATGCTCAACCTCAGAGTCTATCAAATTCCTTGTTCATGTGGCAAGTCCTACATTGGCCAAACTAGCAAGTCCTTTAAATCCTTGTTAAAGGAGCATATTGTGGATACTTCCCACAACATTGTTTTAAATTCATCTCTAGATGAAGATACGTTCAATACCAAGCACCTTATTAGATTTTCCCAAACTAAAATCCTTGACCCTGCCCCTTTCCAGTCTACCAACCTCATGCGTGAAGTCTTAAAGATCGAAAAAATCCCAAATAATTTCAATAGGGAAGATGAGTACAAGCTCAGTCACTCATGCAAAACTCTTATCCACCACCTCAGTCATTAAACTAACCTTTCACTTTTTTTTGTTGTTGGTAAATTAGGCTAATCTATATTAATTCGAAAATGGAAACATTACATATACTACAGACTGGGATGGTAAGCCGCTCTTAACCAATCCCAGCCTTTGTTGCATGGATAATGGGCTGCCTCCATGGAGGAAACCATCCCGAAAAATACATGGAACATGAAATTACAAAATGTGCTGAAGCATTGGTGTAACGAGAAATTCCTTAGTAATAGCAAGCATGACAAAAAACAATAAAGAACTAAGCTACTGTGCAGTCCTTAGTCTTCGGCTTCATCGTCATTGTCTAGATCTTCCTCCACTATGGGGCAGGCATATGCTTGTGCATCAGCTTCCTCTGTGTCAGTGGGTAGGTGCGAAGGCTTGGAGACTGGTGTGCAGAGGATGGGAGCCAGCTGATATTTTGCATCAAGGACACATGTCCAGGTGTCTTCAGAATCCATAATCCAAACATCTGTGTCATCCCCCTCATCTTCCTGAGTCGGAAGAGGCTTGGTCTTGCGAGGCAGGGGGTGCACCTAGTGTGCAATGGTGGACTTCCATGGTCCACTTCTGCTTCTCTGCACAACCTGTGAGGGGGCCTCCTCCTCCTGATAAGGTTCAGGGCTCTGTCTAACGTGAATACTTGAGGAGGATCCTTTAGTAGACTCCAGACGATTATCCGACCCTTGATGGTATCTACCGGGGAGCGCACCTCTCTGACCTCCACGGATGGTTTGTTGGCGTAGCCTAGGTGCTATGGTAAGCCGAAGCATAGGAATGTCGGAGCTAGGGAAATACTCAGTAGGGAGGGAAGAGTGGAGTAGGGGAGGAGCACCAGAGGACGGAGTGGAGATCTAGAGGGGAGAGCATGTCAAGGGGTGCAGGAGAAAGGGTGCATTCAGATTGGTGAAAATTGAAATGCAGATGGACCTGGGGTAACATGCATAGATAGGGGGAGTCGCAGCCCAGAGGTTTCTGCGTAGAGTAGCTTTGGGGGGAGGGTTACGTAGCAGACTAGGCACGCAAGAGGGCGAGAAATGTAACAAAAAAAATACTGGAGGAGCTTATTGTGTGTCTCTTTGTGCTGAGGGACCTTCCTTTTAAAAGGCTCGCGACACAAGCGAAGGGGTAGAACATGATTGTGCCTCGCACACAACTGTGTGCCATAACTGTTTTCATGAGTGGGCTCGAGTGGAGAGTTATGGCCGATCGGCGTGTGAATCTAGGTAATCATTTAGAACGATTACTGCGGAGAGGTACCCTAGAGGGGGTGATGCTCTCCAAGCGTGTCTTCATCATGCCTTATCTTGTTCATCTCAGGCGGATGATTTCTGGCGTGAGGATCCACATCGGGTGAGGACCTGCACTGCAGATCTTCGTCCTCATGTGCATGGGAGACACAATGGTCATTTTTCCTTCTGCTGTCACCCACATCCAGCCACGTCTCTTTATCAACTTTTTTGATTCTCCTCCCCCCCTCCCATTTTTTCCTCTCACCTTAATTTATATATTTTTTTATTTACAACCCCCACGTTCCTTCTATTCTTTATGTTTTTTCTTCTCCACCTTCCCTTCCTTTCCTTTTTTCCTCTCCCTTTTCTATTTCCTCATTATTATCATGATTATTAATTAATATTTTATTTCTATAATTGTTATGTTTATCATCAATTTACCCAATACTATTTTTTCTTCTTAAAAAAAAAATAAAAAAATAAATTGAATATTAATCATAAGTGAAATTTAGATTATTAAGTAAATGATTCCCTAGTCATATTAGTTTTTTTTTTCATTCACATTCTCAATTTGTTTCCCTTTATATTAATTTTAGATATAGTCAAAACCTTTTAATAAAAAAAATTCTAGAAAATTAAAATTTTAATTAATCCAATATTAATTTATTTTCTTTATTTTATTTTATTTTGTGGTCAAAACCTTATAAATACATAAATATATATTTTAACATATTTTAAATTGCGGTCAAAACCTTATTATTTATATTTTAATAAATATATCTTATTTTAATTAATTTATTTTATTTTATTGTGTTCAAATCTTTTAAAGTATGATCAAACATTTTTTTAATAAATATATTTATTTAAGGGGTGGTAGGAGTGGGAGGGATTATTTACTGCTGCAAAGAATAAAACGTTTACAACTTAATGTGGGTCTTACGAACAACAACAAACAACCAAGCTAAATTCCAGGCGCTTTGGAAAGGATTGGACATTGTCATAAGCAAATGAATAAATAAATTAAAACTAATAGGAGATTATATGATCATTATTAGACAGATCTCTGAGGCGGTATCAAGTATCTTCTCTAGTCTCCCTTCAATCATTCACATAATAAACCCACAAAGCTTAAAATTTGAAGAAATTACCCTCGAGCATATCCTTAGAAATTTAAATGACGATGTAGATAAGATTTTTTTTCCAGAAAAGAAAAAACACTGATAGTATATAGATAACAATAGTTACATCATCTTGTATCATTACACTCAGTAGATCCTGCCAGTCCATACAGGAGTACAACATCTGGCATTACCAGAGAAAATTATAACAACACATGTGCATGATATAACAACACTAATGTAACAGACATGAGCTAATATATGAAGGAAATCGTAAACAGATAATATAAACAAAAAGATATATGTCCCATATGATCTGAGCCATCGAAACCAGGCACACATGATCTCAACAAAGTTAAAAACCATAATGATGAAACAAACCGGGGGCATAAAGAAATCCACCCAATAACTGACCAAAACATAATTCAAAGGATAAGCCCATGGATCCTCATGGAATGGGGAAATCTTGTTGGAGGATGATCTGCATATCCCTGTTGAGAGTCACAAAGATGCATCCAGGAGGAGCCTCCAACCCTTTTTTACATAACAGATCTGCTCTAGAATTGTTTTCCTTGTAGATGTGAGTCAAATTATGCACATTGAAATTAGCAAGGAGCCCATGAACCTGGTCCATCCAACCCTGTAGACCACTTGGCTAGAAGGAGGCTCTCCCAGAAATACTATCGATGACAATTTTAGAATCCCCATATATAAAGATTGATTGCAAAACCAATTCGTTAGCCATCCATAAACCTGACAACATAGCCATAAGTTCTGCCTTATTGTTAGTGCCCCTACCCCCATTCTAGTACATTTGAACACGATCACCATTAGACAACTTGATCCAAGCCCCACAACCACAAACCCCCCCCCAAAAGCAGCCCCATCAAAATATACAGCATGCATGGAAATAGGATGGGGTCGATTGCGATGTGAGAGATCTTTGGTAATGGGAATAACCAGCTCGTGACCATTAATCCACTGCATAATCGCCCCATGTATATAGGAAATATTGAATGGCACATTCTCGAATATGACTCTATTATGAGCCAGCAAAATCTCCCAGAATAAGTAGAACAAGATAGTTTTGTATGCCCCTTTGGATTCCTCCCATCGCTGGAGGGCATCATTGATGTCAATCGGATTCCACCCATCCCCGATGAAATGAACATAAAAAAAAAAAAACCATACCTTCTTCGTCATAAGGTAGTATAAGAACAAATGTGAGACCGATTATTCTTGTTGCTCACATAAAGGACAACGGCCCAAACCAATGTAGCCAATGCAAATGAGTCGATCCCATCTGAGAACCCTCCCTTTCCATATCAGCCATGTAAACAAAATGATCTTCTTTGGGATATTACAGCCCCGATATTTAGTGAAGGATGATACCACTCCTCCACAAAAATTCCTATCCATATTTGCATTATATATGTCTTTTAACACAAGACTCCCCTCATTGGTATGCCCGTCCCATACCAGTCTATCACCATCCTGGTGTAGACATAGTCCACCCAACCGAAGACTATCGGTAATACAATTCCAAGCGGGTGCATCCCTTTCAGCTAGACCCATTTGTTCACATGTCTTCCAAATCGGATTTCCCCATCTCCGATGGGATATAAGATGATGAAGGTGAGTGATGCCCCTATGCTTCAGTCGATGGATGATCACAACATCCAATTTATATTCAATGTCAATCCCCATTACATGATCTACCCCAAGTGAGATGTTCAAACCATTTCCATCTCCATGATATTCTTGATCCCACACTTGGAATGATTTTATTGAAGCTTTTCCAAATGGCTGATTCAGCCAGCTGGTGGCATGTGCCCCCCCTGTAAAGCAGATATAATAGATTCCCAGTATTTTATTTGAACTGCAATATGCTTGACCAAAAGCTCTCAAAATTTAATGCCCGCCAAAAGGATTTGGTGAGAAGAGCGTTTGTGAAGGACATGACATCCAATAATCCCCATTCGCCATATTCTTTGGGCTTCGAAACACTGTTGAGCTTGCACAAATGTATCTTTATTTTGTTGGAGACCCCAAACCATAGAAAATTGGCAATGCCAACGTTTATGCACCCAACAATACATTTCGGAAAGTAAACGACACAGATAATCTTACCAAGCTAGGTTTGCAACTTGAGCAAGGAATTATTGAATTTTAGCGATATTAAGGTCTATGGCTCCAATCCTGTGATTGTAAAATGAATTTAATGAGAAACATATGGAGGTTGCTTCAATTGAAGTTTGTGATAATTGGAACAAAATAAATAAATGGCGAGGGCTAGGTGGCATTCCACTTCCCTGGTTTGTCTTCTCATATAGTCATTTGCGTGGTTGGCATGAACTCTACATGTTACATATCTTGCACAGAGGTGATAAAAATTGGTTTAAAAGGCCTCGAGGGTGGTGGATTATTGATGAAATCAGACTCTTCACTTAATATTGAGGATCAATCTAAAATATTCATATGCCATGAATATTAATGCTCCAGAGTGATCCCATTGCATGAATATTATCTATATGGAAGGGGAGGATGATTGAAAATCTTAATTGATAGTTGAATTAATGCTCTTTCTTTAGGTTAGTCATTATCAATGAGTGAATGCAATAAAAAATTGGATGGCCTTCTAAGGAACTCGAAAATTGACAAGGCTACCATGGAGAACCAAGATTCATAAGGAGAATTAACCCACTAGAATGATTCTATGGAGAATTTGATTAAAATTTTGATGAGAATGTATGAATTGGTAATCAAGAGGTTGGAGTTCGTGGAGTGGGAAAGAGATGAAAGATCCAAACTCATGAACCATAAATTCAAGTGGTTACAAACACGGATGGAGAGGAAGCTCATCGGTTTGGAGGCAAATATTCTCTTATTGAAGACTCAATCATGTGAAGATGCCAGGATCACTGAGTATGACGACTTGCAGGGCTTCACCAACCCGAAAATGGACCTATAGAAGGCTAGCGTCGAAGGAGAATCACATGGTGAAGGCCAAGCTTGTCGTAAATAGGTAGCAACATGGAACAATTATGAAGCAGGACCCTCTAGTGTATCCTAGTTAAACGTGTATTATGTATTGGAATTTTGAACCATTTTTGGGTCAATTTTGTTAAGTTAATGAGAGATATTAGTGCAAAATTGTAATGAAGAAAAGGTCATAGATGGAAGAAAATTTTGTTGTGGATGTATTGGAATAATGAAATAACAAAAGTAACAAATGCATATAATGGTTTTAACCATGAAAACCTGCCTTTTTAATATAATCGATAGTCATTCTGTTACACACACACACACACACACATAATTTATTCTAAATTGTGGTTAAAAGCCTTATTATTTTTATTTTAATAATTTCTTTTAATTCATTTAAATTGTGGTTAAAATATTTTTAATAAATATATGGTATTTATTTTATTTTAAAATCTGGTCAAATATTTTTAATAAACATATTTTATTTCCTAAAAGTATGTTTTAACGATTATATTAACATTCATATTGATCATATTAACATTCATATTGATCATATTAACATTCATATTAGTGATCACTAATTGACTGTTTCTTTATAAATGCCCCAACACTCTTTTTTGATCTATCATGTTTTACTTGAGTCTCTAATGATACGTGGTGAGACCACTTGAAACGTAGGACATCTGTAAATTTGCACACAAAATATATACATAAACTTATATCAACATAATTATTTATTATTATTATTATTATCATTAATAATAATAATAATAATATTATTATTTTATAAAAGCCACATATAATAATCAACATTGTGATCTTGGCTAGTCCCAAATTTATTTCCAACTTGATTTGTGGATGGTTATAGTTATAACATTTAGTGCCAAATCTTTAAAAACACTAATACAATCAAGAAAAATTTAAGATATATATATAATTAAAAAGCAAATTTAATTAATAACTATAAATTAAATTAAATTAAAAAAACTTATCATTCATTATTTCACCTATTATTATTATTTTCTTTCTTCTCTATTCTCCCTCCTTCCCTAACCATTATCTTTTAATTATTTATTTAGTCACTCATCTCCTCCCCTTCCGTGATTCCCATTTCTCTCTTATTTTTATACCTCACTCCCTTCTTTAATTTACTTCTTCCTATTTTTAATTATTTTCTTTATTTTTTACCTTATCTTGTTCCACTTTTTTATTATTAATTACTAATCAATGTAATTTAATAACACTTGACTTACCTAATATTTTATCTGTTAAAAATGACACCAAGAAAGATTGTAATTCCACATCAAAAGACAACTTGTATGAGTTAACTAAGCTAGCAGGACTTAGTTGGTTCAGTTATTTCGATTTGAGGGTCTAACTTGAGTCATGTAGAGTGTCTCCTACAAAATAGGAGCCCTGGTTGAGTTTATTGTGAGTTGTAATTAATTAACTGAGTTTATCTGAGTTAAAATTAGTTTAAATAGTTCTAATTGATGGAGGAACTAGTGAGAGGTCAAAGTGTGGAACTTGAACTTGAACCACATCTAGTGATAATCAGATAATTGATGATTCACTCATAAATAACTCATGTATGTCAGTTCTACTCAGTTGAGATTGGAGTTGAAGGGAAGTGTACTATCAGTTGTATAATAATCCAAATTGTATAGGTGGTGCATGCAGTCACAAGAAGGCCCCTAATTTATTGCGCAATATGGATTGGGAATTTCCCTAATTACCTAAGGAAATAAGGATCTTGGAGGGCAAAAAATTAGTTAAGTATTGAACCAAAGCTTGTCTAGGAAGCATTGAGAAAATAGAGATAGTGCAAATTTTTCTCTGGTTGGAGAAATCATTTTAATATTCTCATATTTTCTAAATCATTTAATATACAGACAATAGGGTTTCTATTTGTGGCCTTCCCCAGGAAATATTTGTGTACTGTGTGATTCAAATTTTTTCTCTTTCATGTTTTGTGATTTCGCGACTATAATTGGTTTCCGCAATTGGTAGAGTAGATTCAAGTATATATTTTTTAGCATATTACAATTATTAGTTTGAATCTACATGAATTTTATACATGGTATTGGAGAAAGAATCACTATAGAAGAGAAGAATACGAGCTTGTTGTGTGCAAGTGAATCGAATTTTCATATCTACTCTTCAGGACTAGCAACAGGATCAAGATGTCTTTCTTTGGATTGTGACTCAAATATGACCTTGGGGGTAGTTCGAATTACATAGCTTGGAAGGATAGGATGGAAGAAGTGTTGGAAGAAAACGAGCTGAAGGAGTTCATAGAAAATGATGTTCCTAAGCTTGCAGTAGTAGATGCTCAAGATCTGGCATCCTGGAAGAAGAATGTAGTAAAGGCAAGAAGGTTTCTATTGGAAGGTGTTCGAGATCATATTGTCTCGAACCTCCATGGAAATTTAACTCCATATTTTATGTGGAAGGTCTTAAAATATTTGTTTCAGAACAACAACGACCATAGGAAGCTCACACTAAAGGACAAGCTCAGAAAAATCAATATGGAGAAGGGCAACACAATACCAAAGTGCTTGACCCAGTTCCCCAATGCCAAGATGAGCTTCGAAGTGTTGTGTTACAATTGTCAAGGATGATCTGGTGAGCCTAGCACTTCTAGGCCTTCCCAAGTGCTGGCACAACTACCAGGATATGGTAAATGGGAGGGAGAAGCTACTAGAGTGTGAGCGATTGTGGTCTGACTTGGTGCAAGAAGAGATTTTGTGGAACACCAGAGATGGATCCTCATCAAAGATTGAAGATGAGGAGACATGTGCCTTGGATGGAAAGGCAAAGAAAGGGAAAGGGAATCCATCCCATTCCAAATCATATTCTGTTCAGGCAAGCAAGAAGGACTTGTCGAAGATTAAATGTGTTCACTCTCACGAGATGGGACACTATGCCACGAAATTTCCACACAAGAATGTTGAAAATAAGCCCTAAGGAGGAGCAACATGTGAAGCTCTTGATTCAAAATTCGAGTTGGATTTTACTCTCATCCCATGCATGGTGTCATCTGTGATGGGTTCTGTGTGGTATCTTGATAGTGGAGCCTCATTCCATATGACTGGGAACAAATATTTCTTCAGTGACTTGGAGGAGAAGGACCTCCAGATGCACATCAAGATGGGAGATGTTGGGAGGTATATCATGACTGAAGTCTATACTGTTACCTTTTAGAGGGAGTCTAGTTCTCGTCTCACATGAAAAGATGTCATGTTTGTTCCTGGTTTGCAAAAGAACTTAGTTTCAGTTGCTATGTTATAAGATCGTTGCTGCGATGTCATATTTAGCAAAGGAAAGGCGTTCCTTCATCACATAGGCATAGTATGGATGAAGAAGACTAGGGTTAAGGTAAAGAAACTCTACAAATTAGATGTAGAAGAATGTGCTGCCTTGAGCACAAAAGAAGAGAAGACGGAGAATCGAGACATAAGTGAGTTATGGAATAGAATATTGGGCCATATACACCACAAATATTTGAAGATCATGCAACATATTTATGAAATACTTCCCAAGGATGCTCTTAAGGAGCGTGATACATGAAAAGGGTGTACATTGGGAGAGTACACTAAGGCCACCTTTCATGATAAGTATAATTGAGTGAAAGCGATCATTGAAAGAGTTCACTCAGATGTGTGTGGACTGTTCTCAACAGCCTCCACAACCAAGCACATGTATTATGCGATTTGTTTAGATTATTTTTCATGCAAGTGTTGGATATTATTCATGTAGAAGAAATACCAGACGTTCTCAAAATTTTGTGAGTTCAAAGAACTTGTTGAAAAAGACACATGCAGGAAGGTGAAGGTTCTCAGGAATGACACTGGTGGAGAATATGTGTCGAATGAATTCAAGAAATTATGTGCATATGAAGGAATTATACAAGAACTGATAGCACATCAAACCCACAATAGAATGGGGTTGCAGAAATAAATAATAAAAGAATTGTGGGATTTGCACGGGCGATGATACATGATGAGGGCCTACCATTGCACTTGTTGGCAAAAGTATGCAACATATTTGTTTATGTGTAGAGAAAGAGTCCTCATCGGATCCTTGGGATGAGTACAATAGAGGAAGCCTTTTATGGTAAGAAGCCAGATGTGGTGCACATTAGAATTTTTGGTTCATCAATTTACTGTCATGTTTCCAAGTATGCAAGGAAAAATCTAGAACCAAATGCTGAGTTGGGAATATTTTTGGGGTACATTGATACACATTAGAAATATTTGGTATACTTTCCATCTCGTAGGATGACAATGGTTCATAGATATTTTAAATTCGATGAATGAAAGGCCATGCAAATTTTCCTTGAGAGGGAGCTTCAAATGCATGCAGATGAGGAGCTTTTAGCTCCAAAAGAAGAACCTAAAGATGTGGAGCAGCTAGAAGAGAGGAGTAGAGAGTGGAAGCACCCATTTATGCAAAGACATACAGAGATGGAAGGAAATGCACCAGAGAGGTTGATAGGTTGATGCATGATGCTAGAGAGAATGTAGGAGCACCCACATCACAACACATGCAGAGAAGGTCCCTAGATCAGTACACTGGCTACATAGATCTTATGAGTGAGAGTGTAGAGACTGAGCCATCCTCATTTGAGGAAGCAGTGTACAACCAGTATAGGTTGATGCCACAGTAGAAAAGTATGAATCCATTATCAGAAACAATGCATGGAAAGTTCTCCCAAGACCAGAGGACAAGTCATTTGTAGGATCTAGGTGGATCTACAAGGTGAAGAAAGTAGAAGATGGGAGTGTCGAGAAACACAAGGCCAAATTTGTGGTCAAGGGGTTCTCTCAGGTGGAGGGAATAGATTATGAGGCTACCTTTTCTCCAATAGAAATATACTCTTCAATCATATCTATTCTAGCACTTTCAGTGCAGATGGGATGGAAGATACATCAGATGGATGTGAATACAACCTTCCTCAATGGAGTGATTGAGGAAGAGGTGTACATAGAGCACCCAAGAGGATTTGAGACGTTTGACAGAGAGTCACATGTGTGTAGACTCAAGAAAGTGTTGTATGTACTGAAACAAGAACCCCGTGCTTGGTAGACTAGTACCAACACCTATTTCACCAGATTAGGCTTCACCAAAAGTGAAGCAGATGCGAACCTTTAGCATATTGTGGTTGAAGGTAAATTATTGATTATAGTATTATATGTCGATGATTTAATTCTAACAAGTGATAAGAAGCTGATCAAATCTTGCAAAGAGGATCTCACAAGAGAATTGGAGATGAAGGAGATGGGGCTGTTGCATTATTTCCTTGGTTTGGAAATTTGGCAAAGAGACGTGGAACTGTTTGTCTCTTAGGGAAAGTATGCCAACGAGATACTGAAGAAGTTTCACATAGAGAGCAGTAAACCCATGGAGACTCCTATAGTGAGGAATTGGAGGAAGGAAGATGCTAGTTCGGGTGAATTGGTAGAAGCTATCATTTACATGTAACTTATGGGTTCACTTATGTACTTGGTGAACACACGTTTAAACACGTGTTACGTGGTTAACCATCTTAGTCAAGAAATGGTTAATCCAAACAAGATCTATTTGAAGGAAGCCAAACACGTGTTTAGATACCTCAGAGGCACCGCTCATTTTTTTCATTGGTATAGGCGAACACAGGGAGTGAAGTTGCAAGGATTCACAGATGTAGATTGGGAAGGACTTCCATTCGACAGGAAGAACACATCAGGGCGCATTTTCAGTATTGGGTCAACAACAGTTTCTTGGTACAACAAAAAGCGAAGATCAACTACACTCAGTTCAACAGAAGCAAAGTACATGGCCGCTAGTCAAGAATCTTGTGAGGCTATTTGGATGAGGAAGATCCTTCTTGGGTTGTTTGGTCAACTGATGGATCTAACAGTGATTTAATGTGATAACCATATTTGCATCAAACTCTTAGTTAATCCATTTTTTCATAATAGATCCAAGCATATTGACATCCGGTACCACCATCTCAGAGATTTTATGTAGAGGCGCATCATGATGCTAGAGTACATTCCTACAGAGGAATAAGATGTGGACATCTTGAAAAAGACACTGTCAAGAGGAAATTTCGATTCCCATAGAGGCAAGATCAGGGTATTAGATAATCCCTTTCTTGCTGAGAGGGAGTGTTGAAATAAACACCAAGAAATATTCTAATTTAATTTTCCCTTGAATTAAATTAGAATAAAATTGTAATTCCACATCACAAGACAACTTGCATGAGTCAAATAAATTTGTATGACTTAGTTAATTTATTTATTTCAATTTGAGGGTCAAACTTGAGTAATGTAGAGTGTTTCCTACAAAATAGGAGCCCTGGTTGAGTTTATTTTTAGTTGTAATTAATTAACCGAGTTTATCTATTTTAAAATCAATTTAACTAGTTCTATCTGATGGAGGAACTAGTGAGAGGTCAAAGTGTGAAACTTGAACTTGAACCACATCTAGTGATCAATTAGTTAACAGATGATTCACTCATAAATAACTCATGGATTTCAGTTTTGAGAAAGACCCCAGTCTTGAGATTGGAGTTCAAGGGAAGTGTATTATAAGTTGTATAATCATCCAAATTGTATAGGTGGTGCATGTAGTCAGAGGAAGGCCTCGAATGGATTGCGAAATATGGATTGGGAATTTCCCTAATTAATAGGGACTAATTACCCAAGGAAATAGTGGAAGGAAATAAGGATCTCGGAGGGTAGAAAATTAGTTAAGTATTGAAGCAAAGCTTGTCTAGGAAGCAGTGAGACATATAGATATAGTGTAGAGGTTTCTTTGGTTGGAGAAAATCATTGTGATATTCTCATATTTTCTAACTTATGCAATATACAACACAAGGAAATAGGGATCCTGGAGGGAAAAAAGTTGGTTAATAGGGCCTAATTACCCAAGGAAACAACGCAAGGAAATAAGGATCCTGGAGGGCAGAAAATTGGTTAAGTATTGAACCAAAGCTTTTCTAGGAAGCAATGCGACAGAAAGAGATACTACATAGGTTTCTCTGGTTGGAAAAAAACATTGTTATCTTCTCATATTTTCTGACTTGTGAAATATATAAATAGCGAGGTTTTTAGCTATGGCCTTCCCCAAGAAATATTTGTGTAATGTGTGATTGAAATTCTTTCTCTTTCACGTTTTGTGATTTTGCGATCCTAATTGGTTTCTGAAATTGGTAGAGTAGATTCAAGTATATTGTTTTAGCATATTACAATTATAAATTTTAATCTACGTGGATTTTCTACATTATCTTTTTTTCTATCTATTTCTCCTATTAAATATTATAATTTATCGTTATAAATTAAACTCCTAATAGTTTCTTGGAATATATTTTTATGCAATCTTCTTCTGTATGTGATCATGGGTGGAGTTTCCACCTAAAATATTGGAATTTTCACGCTATTTCAGATATTCTATGTCCAAAAACATCACAAACATCTACAAAATATTTAGAAATGATAACTAAGTAAATGGAATGTATTTTTAAAAGGAAAATTTTAAAATATGAAATTTTGTGTATTGAAGGATATTAGTTTTAAATAAATAAACAAATACATATTTTCATTAATTTTAAAGGTGTTTTTTACAATCAAATATCAAATGTGAGGAAGACACCTAATTTTTTGAGTAAATATAAAACCTTTTTTTTTAATAAAAAATATTTCAATATCAATTATAAATAAAATAAATCAATATATATATGTAAGAAATCAATGATTACTATTCCCGAGGGGGAAACCTCCTTTTACAATGAATATGTAAAAATTTTAATACAAATTATGTATTGCCTAGATTCTCCTGATCTAACAATTATATGCCACTGTTAAATACAAAGCCGCTTCTACAAAAAACTTGCGGAATTTAAAACACGATCACTAATTGCAATATCAAGAAGAAAGATCAATCACACATAACACATACGTTTTTACTGAGAAAGCATAAAGATAAAAACCCCACTATCATATGTTATGTATATATCATGGATCATGAAACAATCTCATACAAAACTATAATCCAAGAGCTCTCAGTACAATATACAATCGTCTCACACTATCATACACAAATTGGAAAATTCATGTGCCAATTTACTGCCTCCAGACAGCCTTCCTCCACTGCGCAATCCCAACTGATAGCAATCCTTGAATGAGTGGAGTCCTGTTTGCCTTGACTGCACAATCCTCATGGGAACATCCAATGTGTTTGTGGTTGCATGACTGCACCCACTAATGTCACAACTGATAGTCAAACTGTCCCTTTCACCTACATCTCAACTGGGTCTCCATTGGATCTGACATGCATGTAGTTAACAGTAGTAAATCTTCAGTTTCATGTGAGACCACTGATCATGAATTAATTAATAATTAATTCACTGATCTCTCACTAGTGTATCTTCAGTTACATCTAGCACAACTGAGTTTAACTCAGTTAACCGAGTTAAACTACTTTACAACTCACATAACTTCACATCCAACTCTGTTACAACTTCGAATCAGTCAATTAAAACTAAGTCCACTTGCATGTCCCACCAACCAACCTTTGAACTCGAATTTCCTATAGCTATCTGATTTTACACTTCAGTTAACTATTTCCAAGTGCTCATTGAGAATAGATTATTGTTTATTTTCCAACTATTATTAAGGGATAATAATAGCCAACATGCATCTATAAATAGACATGCGATCTATAAATATAACTCACAGATACATCTATAAATAGACCATCATCTATAAATATAATTTGCTCATCCATATATAAATAGACATCATTTATAAATAGAATTTTCTCATGCATCCATAAATATACTTCCACCTAAAAATAGCCTGAGGCTCCATTCTAGTGTAGGTGCTTAATTTTGACTAGGATCCTCTTGTTGAATCTCAATACTCCCTCTCAACAAGAAAGGGATTATCCTTCACCCCGATCCTGTCTCTATGGTATTCGAATTTTCTCTTGGTGAGCACCTCTGTCAGAATATCTGCATCTTGATCTTCCATAGGAATGTACTAAAGCAACATGATCTTTCGCTGCATAAATTATCTGATATGATGATACCAGATATCTATATGTTTAGACCTATCATGAAACAAAGTATTAATCGAGAGTTTAATGCAACTTTGATTATCACAATGAATCACTGTCGGATCTAAATGAGAACCCAACAAACCAACCAAGATCTTTCTCATCCCGATAGCCTCACATGTTGCTTGAATCGCTGCCATGTATTCTGTTTCCACTGAACTGAGTGCCACAGATATCTGTTTCCTGCTGTACCAAGAAACAACTATAGATCCGATACTAAATATCCCCCCCTGATGTGCTCTTTCTGTCTGTTGGGCTACCTGCCCAATATGCATTCGTGAAGCCATGCAAATTCACCTCATCCGTCTGTCTGTACCATAAGCCATACTCAGATGTGCCCCTCAGGTATCTCAGGACATGCTTGCCCACCTTCCAAAAGATATTGGTAGGCTTAACCATCACTTGACTTAGCTAGTTAACTGCATAGAAAATTTCCAGTCTCGTGTTCCCTAGATACATTAGCAAACCCACTAACTATCGATAGACAGTAGCATCCAATACCTCTCCAGATGTAGCATCCTCTTTCCTCTAGTTTTCTGGAAGAGGAGTATCCATGGGTTTGCATTCATCCATGTGAAAATTACCCAGTATCTCCCTTGCATACTTGCCTTGAGACACAAAAAGTTCACCATCTCACTGCCATATTTCAAATCCAAGGAAATAATGAAGGAGGCCCATATCCTTCATCTCAAACTCCTTTGCAATGTCCTCCTTGCATGAGTGTATCAGCTTCTCATCACCAATCATTATTAAATCATCAACATAAAGAAAAATGATTAAAATCTTACCCTCCACCACAATTTGGTATAGGTTTGCATCCGCTTCACATTTGGTGAAGCCAAGTCCAGTGAAATAGCTGTCTATGCGAGTATGCCAAGCACAGGGTGATTGCTTCAGCCCATACAACGCTATTTTGATTCGACACATGTGCGACTCGCCACTGAAGATCTCAAATCCTTCAGGCTGCTCTATGTACACCTCTTCCTGAATGATCCCATTGAGAAAAATAGCGTTCACATCCATCTGATGAATGTGCCAACCCATATGCGCTGAGAGAGAAAGGATGGTCCTTATGGAAGAATACCTTGCGATAGGTGCAAAGGTTTCTTCATAATCAATCCCCTTGACCTGTGAGAAGCCCCAGGCCACAAATCTGGTCTTGTATTTTTCAACACTCCCATCAGCAGCTTACTTTACCATGTAGATCCATCTTGAACATACCACTGATTTATCAACTAGCCTTGGAACAATTTCCCAAGCACTCTTTTTGAAAATGGAGTCATACTTCTCCACGATTACATCTACCTGTTATCACTATAAAAGTTTTTTTTTTTTAAAGCTTTGACAGTTTACCTTGTTCCTAGTCATGGTCTTAGATATGTGTTGAGTCATTTCATGTTTTAAGGGGTAAGTGATAGGGTTAGAGTCTCAAAAATGTCATTTTCATTTCCAAATAAAGTTTGACAACCTCATTCCATGGTTTAAAGGTCCCATATTATGTTTGGAAGTCATATTTTAACCCTTTGAAAAAGTTTTCTGAAATTATCCACGAAACCACACTTTCGTAGCGCAGTCAATGGAAAAAAGTTGTTTTGCGCTACGAAAGTGCTGCTACTTTCATAGTGCATTTCTCTGAAAATACACTAAGCACGCTACGAAGGTGCGAATTCATAACGGGTCATGTCAAATCATCAAATCATTCAAATTTCGTTAGTTTTTCATCATTAGGTGTTAGTTAAGGGTCATATCCAAGACAAACAACCATTCAAAATCATCATTGCATTCATAGAGGTTTCATTTATGAAATCTAAGTTCAAATTTGAAATGGATGGTTGGTTTCTTATTCCAGTTTGCATGCAAAACACTCCAATAGACCGTTTTCAAGAGTAAAGCTTGTGGTAATCTCACACCAAAGCTTCTATTATCCATTATTAAGCGAGGCTAATCAAGCGAGGCTCACTGTTTTGAATTCAAGTGAGGCTGATAATCAGAGTTCACAGGAAACTTTCAGAAATTCAAAGATAAAAATGTCCAAGGAGAAGAAAAATCACAGGTCAGGACATTGTCTAAGGACAGAGCTTGAAAGCATAGGAACCCTAGCTAAAGAAAAATCAGTATTGGAAGCTTTAAAGAAGGTAGGGTGTTTGAAATTTTGTGAAAAGTTACAGGGAGGACACAGTCAGGTGACAAAGGAGTTTTCTTTATATTTTACTGGCTCAAATACAAAAATTGGAATCTTAAACTTGTCAGTTACTCCTGAGATTATTGCTTTAGTAACAAAGATTCCTAGGGGGCAAGAGACATGGTTCAAAGGTTTCATATTTAACATGGAGGCATGGAAAGTGTTTCTAAAGCCAGAGTTTGCAGAAATGGACTTAAACAATGCAATTCCCAGGAGCTGCATCAAAGATTCATATGCCAATTTTCTATACAACATCCAAAGGTATTTTACCTGTGAGGGAAGGTATCATAAAGTATATTCATATCATTTTAAACTTCTGTTGCACTTTCCTCGCATGATATCTTTAGATTTTCCATTTTTTCTATATAGAAGTATAGCTAAGATGGCAGACAAAGTTCAAATGAAGTCTGAAGGGTGTGAAACCTCTTTATTCCACCATGGTTTAATCAAATTGATGGTCTTACATGAACTCCGAAAGATCAATAGAGAATGGTCATCATTTTTGTTTTTATGTGGTTTTGGAGTGGAAGCACAAACTAAAGGCAATAACCCTAAAGGAAAAGAAACTCCACCTACATAATCTAGCAAGCCTATAGTGACAAGGTCAAAAAGGTTTGTTAAGCTAAGACCCAGGAAATAGGTGAAAGAGCTAGTAGGAAAAGCATCCGTGGTTATTGTTGAAACTCCTCAACCTGCAAAACAAAGGATAGCTGAAAATAAAGAGATGGCACAGGAACAACCAGCTAATAAACATGTTCAACGGAGATTGACTAGGAGTCAAATTGCAAAATAAAAGGGTAAAGCAGTGATTTCAGGAGAAAGTGATACTCCAAGTTTAAAGGGAAACTTGGATGATATTTTACAAGCCATTGATATGGAAGAGTCCCCTTTGGTTCGAGCCGATTTCATAAAAATTGATGAAGGAAAGCGAAAAAAGATGAAGTCATCCAAAACACTAGTATTCAATGATGAATTTGCAACATTTGTATTCAAGGCAAGGAATTCTGTAAACAAACAATCCAAAAAGATGCAAGAGAATGTTGAACAGGAGAAAACAGAGGAAGCTTCCATTGTTCATGAAGAAATTATAAACCTTTCATCACATGTACCAGAAAAGGTAAAAAATAGAGTATTCCCCACTCAAATAGAAAAAATTAGTTATGCAGAGATGGAGGAAAGGTTGAAATCAACCAATCTTGAAATTTCCAAGCTAAGGAAGAGAGAAAGAAAGCATGCTATTGAAAAGACAAATTTCAAGAGGATGAAAGCCCTCTGGGGGGTTGAAAGGGTTGCTGAACCTGAAATCATTAGCAATGAAACACAATATTTCACTTGGCCTGTACTAGCAATAAAATAAGCCAGATTTGTGAGAGTAATAGATACTCAGTTGAGAGCCACCAACAGGAAGCTAAGGAGATAGGTTGAAGACCTAGAAATCCAGTTGACAATATCTAAAGAGGAACTATAGCAACAATGAAACAGGGTAGTAAATGATAAATCTTAAATCAGTTTGTCATTAAGAAGAAGACCATTTTGAGGAAAAACACCTTTAAAATTAAGTTTTTTTTCTTTTTGATGTTGATATCAGTCCCGGAGAAGCTTTGAATATCCTCAAACTTTAAATTTTTGAAGACTGTGCTAAAAAAAAGAGACTACACAGCAGTTTCATAGCGCGCTACGAAACTGCTGAAGATGATTTTTTGGCACTTTACATATGAATTATGGAGATAGGGTTGATGGTTCTTGAGTTTAAATGTTGTTGGTGGAAGCATGAATACTACAAGTAAAGACTCCAATTGTAAAACAAGAGAAAAAAGGGGTTAAAGGAAAGTTTTTCAATTACCTACAAACTACGCTATGAAAATAGGCTACTTTCGTAGCGCAGACATATTCATTACCCTTTTCATACTATTTCAGAGATTTTTCTTTGCACAGGTGGAGGATTAGAGTTTTCAAGGGAATAGTAACACATGTGACATATATGAAACAATCATCAATGTTAACAAAGTTGCTCGAAGATAAACATGGAGGTTAAGGGCTAAAAAGCAGGAACTCTGTCTCCTAGTTTTTAGGACAGTTAAATCATAAATCAACAGGTTTACAACAAGGCTGGAGGCATCATGAAAATTTGAAATCATGGATTTGTAGTTGTCAAGAAAGCATTAAAGGTTTAGATAAGGTTGTTTCAAACATTTTAGGAGTTTCACTTCTATTTGTATTAGGACTCTTAAAAGACAGTTTAGCTGTTAGTTTGTAATTAATAGTTTGTTTTATGAATAAATAGGTGTCAAGAAAAGAAATTTGAATTCTCCTAATGATGGATCATGGAATCCAAGATTGTATAGGCTCTATATGAAGCATGAGGTAGAATTCATCAAGGTTGGCATTTTTTTATTAGCAAGGAAACTGTGTTACTGTATGGGACTGTGATCTTCTCAACTTAATACACAGATTTGTTTCACTACTCAAGATTCACAAGGAGTTTAAGTGTATCATTTTTCTATGGCTTTTCAATTACCTACTTGTAGTAGTATTTGTATGTGTTACTTAGAATTCATTTGACAATGCTCTAACTTCCTTCACATGCAAATAGACTGTGTTTTATCACTGTGTTACTGTTTCTCATAAACTTAGACTCCAAGTGCCTTGACTTCCATGTTTGATAGATTATGATGTTTTGTTGAAGACTATCTTGACTCCATGGCCCAATGAGTGTTTGCTAATCTTTGATTCAACCAGTTATACATTTTTATCCTTTTATTACTAGAGTTAGCCATCTAATCATTAATCAAAAATCTTAAACCTATTGAGAGAGCCCTCTCAGGTTGAGGAGGCTAAACCTCAGCCAAAATATTGGTTTGAAAGAGTTACTCAGAGTCTACTTTATGAGTAGCCTATCAGGGTCAAATTTTGTGATAACAATACCCATGTGGGATCCTGCACTGCTTCATGAAAGGAATAAGGCTCAATCAC